>JAQZBX010043624.1:0-21603 GCA_029593785.1 Cabassous unicinctus | reverse complement strand
TTAAAAAAAAAAAAAAAAAAAGCTCCCCATGTTATTCTCACGTGCAGCTAAGTTGAGACTCAGAGCTTTTAGACTTAATATTCTTACCTGATTAAAAGAAAAATAAAAGATGATAAAAACCACCTGAGCTATATACGTCACAGAGGTGATAACATATGGGAAAGTCCTATATAAATAATAAAATGCCTTACAAATATAAAGGAATTATAATGTATTCAATCAAACATGTACTAAATATTCAGTGTGCCAAGCATGTGCTTCAGACTCAGAGAGAGACGGCACCACCCTCAAGAAGGTGGGAAACCACCATGCCATGTCCTGAAATAACTGCCAAGCAGTGAGAAAAGGCACCGTAAGGGCACAAAGGCAGGGACAAACAACCCAGCACTGGGGTCTGAAGGCATATGGGGATGGGGTAAGAGGAGGCATCAGAAACGCCTTCAAGAGGAGAGCTTGAGCTTGGTATTCTAGACAGAGGGCAAATTCCACCAGGCAAGTAGTTCAGGATGGCTGTAACAAAGCTTGGAGAATATATACTGTAGGCCAGAGGTTCTCAACGAAAGGTCTTGGACCACTGAGCTTCCTGAGACCCTTTCAGGAAGTCTGTGAGGTCAAAACTATTTTAATAATAATACTAAGATGCATAACCACCAAAAACTAGAAACCCAAAGGTCCTACTATTGTTAAGTGACAAATGTACATCCATATATGGGAATATCATTCAGGAATAAAAAGGAACAAATAAATTATAGATACACACAACAACACGGATATCTCTCAAATGCACTGTTAAATTTGAAAGAAGTGAAACTCAAAAGGCTACATACTGTTTTATTCATACATTTATATCACATTCTGGAAAAGGCAAAACAATAGGAACAGAGACTAGATCCAAAAGTCTGGGGTTGGGGGAAGGGAACATTTTGGGGTGCTGGAAATGTGCTTATCTCCATCGTGGTGGTGGTTATACAACCATGTGTTTGTCAAAACCCTTAGAAGAATGTACACTGAAAAGGGTGAATTTCACTGTATGTTAATTGCATCTCAATAAATTTAACTTAAAAAAAATAGGTCATTTGCCTTTTTCACTCTCATTCTCTCACAGATGCAGTGTTTTCCAGGGGCCACTTGACTGATGGTGCCTTCACTCTACAGCTAACACACTTGTATATTCTTAAGTTTTAAAATGTTCTCCATTTCAGTTTCTAATACAGTAAACAATGATGGATATAATCCACACAAACAAAAGTTCTCTTGGGACTTTTAATAATTTTTAACAGTATGAAGGGGTTCAGACACCAAACAATTTGAGACCCACTGCCATTGGTAAAGCAGGGAATAACAGGATTCAACTTGAGAAAGAAGAGTGATGCAGGGAAACTAGTTAGGGCGTTAATGCAAAGGTCTGATTAAGGCTGAGGTTGGGATGGACTGGAAAGAAAGTATGTACATACATTCTCTAGAGCCTGTTATAAATCCCAAGCCAGTTTCTCTTCACTGGGCTGTCTCTGTTGGTAGGTTAAAAGTTTTGCAAACTAATTTCAGTTAACTGATAATATAGTTAGAAAAGCAAATCTGCCACAAGAGTCATCTTACCATGCATTACTGATAAGTGCTTTTGGAATTACTTTACTCACTTGCCACTACGCCTCTTCAAAGGATGCCAATAATTAAAAACTGACTTTATAGGAAGCGGGTGTAGCTCAGTGGTTTGAGTACTTGCCTCCCGTGTATGAGGTCCCAGGTTCAATCAATCCCCAGTACCTCCTGAAGGAAAAAAAAAAAAAAAAAAAGGTGGGAGAGCAGATGTGGCTCAAGCTCTTGAGCGCCTGCTTCCGACATGGGAGGATCCTGGGTTTGGTTTCCAGTGCCTCCTAAAAACAAACAAATGGAAAAAACAACTCAGGGATGCCGATGTGGCTTAGTGGATGAGCACCAGCTTCCCACATATGAGATCCGGGGTTCAATCCCCAGCGCCAACACATTAAAAATAAACAAAAAAAAACTGACTTCAAATATATTTTAAACTTGAAAAGTAGCCATCCAAAAAAGTATAAAAACTAATTCAGAAGTAACTTAATATCTCAAGATCAAATAGGCAAATTAGGTAAATGTTTAAAAAGCCAACTTATTACTTCTCTGAAATAGACTTTCACTCATTCCAGAAACATTATGACAATCCCAACCCGGCACAATTTTTCTATGTAATATGATTTTTTGAGTGTTTTTTTTGTCAGCAAACTTCCCTTCAGACCTGGGGAAAATTCATTTCTAAATGCTAACCATGTAAATTCCAAATTAGATCTTTTTCAATAATCTTCTCATATCCAGAACTAATATGTTGGTATCCCACAGAGGCAGAGTTTAAGTAGATGACAGATAAAAAGACAGATCGATCATGGGAGAGAGGTGATAGGAATTAGAAGAAAGGATAATTCCCCCAAAAAAATAAGCTTTAAGGCAGTTTTATATGAATTTTTCCCTGCTATAAAACTTCATTTTTGATTAGAATGAGTATCATCTCAAATATCTTCTACAAAAGAAAATGAAAAAAAAAAGCACAGCAACTTCACTCATATCAAGACCTATATGTATGTATGCTGTTTACTGTGTTTTTTTCTTTTGATTTGTTTTATTTTTATTATTTTTTAAAATAAATTCAGAGTTCATATTTCTCTAAAGCACTAATGCAGTTTCAGGAAACCCTGCCCCAGCGGGGGTAGGTAAGCAATGCTTTTCCCTGCCCACACCAGTTTGATTACCTGCCCTGATACTTTGAGGTGACAAGAAAAGCAGCAGCCTTGTGGAAGGGTAAATGGGCCATGGCATCTGTAAGCTTGTGAAAAAGCAGAGGGCAAGACTAGCTCACTGTGAAACCTTAGTTAAAAAATATTAATACACTTAAATGTGTGCCTGTCAAGAACAAAAGCTTGGAGACATCCCAACCAGGCCGTGAGAGGCAGTGTCTTCCTCATAACCGCCTGTCCCAGACATTGGAGGAATGCAGGGGAGCAAGTCCTTGCTCTTCAGTTCCAGGCAGGAGAATCACCCAGCTTCCTAGTTCACGTCTGAATCTTTCCTCTAAAACCTGTGCTGAATCTCTGACTGCATGCACGGAAGCAGAAACTTTTGCTTTGTTATGCAAAAAAGGTACAAAAACAACTAGAACATAAATGTAGCCATCTATTCAAGACTACCTTGGAAACCTGTAATAAATATTTAAATACTACCGTGAAAAGGCATCTTAATATACTTAATATACTTTTTAAAAGCATCTGAAGCAATCCATTAAGATTAAGTGTGTAACATACATCAATTCTCTCTGAGGGCACTTTGTCCAGTGAAGGGGACACATGGTGCAGAGGGGGCTAGTCGGTCACTGCTTCCGCCACGGCTGCCTTTGATGGAAGCCTTGCTGCGGTTCCCACAGTCATACGGGGGGCTCCTCACCGGCCTCGATGCCATGGGAGGCGATGAGGGTGAGGTGAGACACATGGCCCATGTCCTGCAGTTTGACCTGGCAGTTCCCACACTAGCTGTAGCTGGTCAGTCTTCCCAGGCGATTCGTCTCTCTAGCTGCATCCACGCAGTAGGTTTTGCTCAGGTACTGAAAACAGTACCTGTAGCAGCCCGTGGAGGGGTCTTGTGCACACAGAGCCCCTCGCTTCTTGGCATCCGTGATCTTGATGAGGTCCCCGAGGTAGTCCACCACAAACTTGCCCCGGGAGAACTGCTTGGTGGCAATCACTCCCCTACCTTTGCCATCGATGAGGTCAATCTTTATTCCTTCCTCCTTCCCACTTTCAATAAATTCATCTATTCTTTTCCTTTCTTCAGACTGCAGCTCAGCTTTGCTCTTCCGGGAGCACCTTCAGCCAGGGTGGAAATCCATGAGTTTTTTATTCTGTTGCGTTTTTCCTTGAGCTTTTTCGGGAGGGGCCTGTTTGCCCTTGGCGAGCTTTTTCAGTTTGCTTGGTGACAGCTGCACTGGTAGAATCACAAAATGAGGTGGGAGTTTTGGGAGGTTCTGCTGCTTCAGATTTTTGGTTTGGAAAAGGTGCCAGGGGACCTCTCCTGGCATCTCTGATCTTCTGTTCCTCAGACTCCATCGTGCTCTGTGTTGCGTTCTCAGTGTTTCTTTCTCTTCTCACTTCCATAGATTCGGCTATTGGATTCCCCTGGCATTTGACTTCATGAGGTGCGAAACCGAGTTCTCTTCCTGAAGGGGGGAACGCATTCCAGAGCATTTGTTCAGGCTCATGTGGGAATAGACCTTGGATTGCCTGGTAAATACATTATCTGGCAGCCCAGCCAGACCCGTGGCAGCGCAACTGTGCCCTCGCTGCCCTGGCCCGGCCACCACTGCTGCCACTGCAGCCACCAACACTGCCACGGCGCCCCAGGGAAGGGTCAGCAGCACCCCAGGACGGCCCCTTCCCCACTGGCCTGCAAGGCAGGGCCCAGCAACAGCATGCCACGGCAGCCCCTGGCAGGTCCAGCCGGCTGGACCCACGGACGCAGGCAGGGAGGCACCCACTGTCCACATTCAGGCTACTGGCCCAGGGAGAGGGCTATGAGGGCTATGAATTATAAATGAACGTGTGTATATGTGTGTTTGTGTGTCTTAACTGCCATCACATACTGCTTCAATTGTTAGAAGAAGCCAACACCATTGAACCTCTTGGTTAATCCCACACAGGTAAAAACCTGTCTGGAGAATTCAATTTGCCACCTTTTAAAAAACTCACCTAGACTTCTATTCATATGAGAGAGGGAAAAATCCTTCAAACTTATGTCAAAGTAGCTGTGTATTATTAAGATAAAGTAAAAGTAGAGCCTTACCTGTAAATACAGTGCTTTCAATTCTACCTCTTTTACAATAATCTTGGAAATTGGTTACAGTAAGTACCACAGGAGATTCAAAATTGAAATTTCACCTATGGATTGAAAAAAGGGAAATGAATAATTTGAAATACATGTTCAATGAAGATAAAAACATCAATCTGATCAGAGATGAAATTTCCATACACTTGTTAAAGCCAAATGGTTTCTGCAGGAAACCTGTTTTCTGTGACTCAAATCCAAAATGGAAAACGTGGGTGGTTCTTCCTGTCTTACCATTAAGAGTCAGCCAATTGGCTGATGAAGTTTTCACACAACCTGAGCTCAAACATTAGCCTTCCATCTGCTTTGACACCACCATACCTTAGTGAAATGAAAGAGCTTGAATAAAGGCTTTCTTTAGCCTCAGAGTAAGGCCTTATCAAGGCACCTCTGGCTTATTCTATCTAAACCACAAACTGCCAACTCCTTCAAAACCTCAAATCCAAGAGATGTGAAAAATAATGAGAGCTAAATCACAAAATAATTCAATAATTCCTCAGCTATCTGACTTTGGAACAATGATTGTTAAAATAAACTAACCTCCTAAGCTACAGTAGCAGCATTAATAAGAAGGAGGGTTTCCCGGCCCTGCTACCTTAATAACTGTACCTCCTATCTACCCACACAGCACTCATCATTTGCCAAAACGTGCCTGCTAACAGATACCATATTTGAAATTCTAAACACACGACTCTGCCAGAATGGCCTATGAATCCAATAATTCTGTAGGATATTTCTGCATATCCACCTCGAGCTAGTAAACTAGTAGTAAGATACAGATTTAACTGAAAACAGAGCGCATAATAGTAAGCCTTCAATGAGAAAAAACACGGGTGCGTACTAGCATGGTAAAAACAATCCCATATATGCTACTACCCAAAGGCCTCCTTAAATCAACACTTATGAACAATGAATGGAAAGCCTACAAATTCCAAACAATAAAAATTCAGACAGCTACTGTAAATACAGACAGTATTATTTACAGACTTTAATGGCAAACTGATCATAGGTAGCAATTGTCTAGTTCCTGTAAGTTTCAGGCTCAATTTGAAAATTCCTCATTCCTCTGAAAACCTTTTCTCAAAATGCTAAGAGGCTTCTATAAGTTCTCTGCTTAGCAAAGAAGGCCCATTTACAGGCCATCAGTGACTGTTTGGCAAGTTCTTGCATATTGACATCTCTGTTGCACACAGGAAAACCCCTTTCCCAGGCTTCAATGAAAGGCACTGGCTCCTGAGATACTCATTTCAGAGGAACTGTTATGTGGGAGATAGTAAAACTTGAGATATGCACACAATTTGTACACTTGAATTTTTGGAAATATTTGTATGGAAGCACTTCTTAAGCAAATCATAAGCAAATACAACAGATCACAAATTTTTAGAGCTAGAAGGGGTCCTATTACCCTATTAGCCTTACCTATAAAATTAGTGCATTGCAATGGTAAGGCAAAACTCATTACTTTTTGAACCTCCTTACCAACCAGACCAGTGTTCTTACTATTCATTTCACCCTGCTCTCTACTCAATTGTGAAAATTACATTTTGGATCATTTTAAAATCAAGTTATAGGGAGCGAGTGTAGCTCACTGGGAGCGGATGTGGCTCAAGCGGTTGAGTGCCTGCTTCCCACATAGGAGGTCCCAGGTTGGGTCCCCAGTGCCTCCTAAAAACAAAACAAAACAAAACAAAACAAAATAACAAGCAAACAAATGAAAAAAACAACTCAGGGGAGCTGAAGTGGCTCAGTGGTTGAGTGCTAGCTTCCCATATACGAGGTCCAGGGTTCAATCCCTGGCACCAATACCTTAAAAAAAAAGAAAAGAAAGAAAAAAAGATCCAATTACAACGTCACAAGAAGAATGCCTCATTTAACCATGTGATGCAAAATAAATAATTAACAAGACTGATCAAAAAGTAAAAACCTTTACAGTATCCCTCTGATAAATGTGCTGAGGGTGGGGGTTAGGGAGGCCTGCCGACTTTCTCCATACAAGTATGGTCAAATTTGATCCTTAGGAAAGAAGTATATACAAATTCTACATACAAGCCATTCCTTGTACCTCAAGAAAAAGACACAAAATATGATGTCTTATTTTACTTACACGGAATGTTGAAAGATGAAAATAATAATCCTTTCTTTTCAAGTTGAAGATTAAATTATTTTCTAAATAAGGTATTTTTCACTGTTTTATAATTAATTTCCTCTAACATAATTAGAGGATCTTTTAGAATTCTTTAGCATACATCCTTTAGAATAGATCAAGTAGATATATACCTCGCTGCAGTTTTCTTTAAAACTCTGATTTCTGAACGCTTCTTCTAAGACAACTTTTTCATTCATTTTCCCAACTTCCAAAATAAATACATATGCTTATACATGTAAAAAGAGAAAGAAACATAAAAGATATATATAAAATGAGATATCTGCATGAAAAATTAAATTTTTTCAGATAAAATATAAATCTCAAAACAAATTCATACTTGCTCCCTGGATTATCTCCAGAGAGATGCTTATATGCCTCTCCTATTAACATACTCCATGAAAATCCATAACAAAGATTAGTCCTAATTATGCCACTAACTAGCTGTGTGATCTTAGGCAAGTCATTTTAGCTCTGGACTTAAGCTTACACATAAAAAGTTAGAGTATTTTATTTCTAAGATATCTTCCAGGTTTAAAAGCCTTTAATTTCAACCTATCTTATTGTTAGAGTTTTAAGTATCATCTTTACTTTCCCTGAATTCTGAAAATCAAATATACTTTTAAATAATGTATGTTATGCCCTAGAACTTATCTACAGTTTAACTAAATGAATGTTTTAGAGCATTATAGATTTCACCTCCCCCTTTTTTAAATTAGAACAGTTGTACGTTTACAGAAAAGTCATGCAGAAATTACTGAGTTCCCATATACCCTCCTGAAAGTATTACAGATTTTATCTTCATTAAGAGTACTTCCTTGTCTCATGTATTAGCTTTTTCGAAACGGTTTAGATTAGCAACAATGTACCATGACATCTAGATGACTGCTGAACCACTTTCCCAACTCTGTGGAGACCTCACTTCCTTCCTCTTCTCTCCCTCATCATCTCAGTACCCTAATACTGTCAAACCGGGTTTTTTTTTGTTTTGTTTTGTTTTTTTGCCACAATATTGAAAACGAAAACCTTCTGAACCAGTAGGTTTAAAGACAGTTCATATTCAAGTCTGTATTTCAGATTCTCTGCATGTATTTTTATCACTTAGTAATCTAGATTTTAATATCTAAAGAATTTGTTCCTCTGATAATATCTTCATAATTTAATGATGTTTTTCATCTGAAACTGAGTGCCAAATAAACTAGGAGGTTCCAGAATACTATATATAGCACAACTCACGCACTTATACCAACTGATAAATGAGATCATCTCCAATGATTTAATAAATAGAATCACCACTAGGATTGGGAATCCATCAATTTAATAGTAGAAATCTTAAAGAGTAGGTGTTTTTACCAAGTTCATTCATTCAACATATATTGGAGTATCTACTATGTAGCAATTACTGTTTATTTTTCATGCTAGGGATACACAAACAAGATGGACAAAAGTCTATGCTCTCATGGTGCTTACACACTAATGGAGAAGATATACAATAAGCAGTAAAAATAATTTTTAAAATATGTGGGCGAGATATATATACACATATATCCATACACATGTTAGAGGGGATATGTGCTATTAAAAAAAAAAAAGGGCAGGATGGCAGGATAAGGGAATCTGAAATGAATGAAGAGATAGGGGCTGCAATCTTAAATAGGGTGGGTCAGGATAGGACTCACTGAAAAGACAGGTCTGAGCAAAGGCTTGAAGGAGGTAAGTGAGCTACTCTGAGGTTTCCTAGTTAATTCTTATCTTGTACTGACTATGCTTATAATGGCAAATACCTTATCAAAAAGGTGGTACATGAGCAAATGTATGAGCAACCCGGAAAAGTCAACAGAATAGAGCTGAGTATAAATCCACCTCAGTTTTGCAGCTTATTTTACCAAGTGAATCTCAATCCTTCAATTAAGCAGTGCACTGTCCCCCCAAGCACTGATTTGAACAAAATTTTTGATTTTGTAATTCATCTTCTCAAAACTCAAGGACAAACTTCCAAGTACTCATTTGACACATCAGAGAGTACTAGTTCCACTAAGACATCCTGACTACTGTCTCTGGACTCAAACCTCAATATGGTAAATCCAGGGGCACTGAAGGCTTTCTCCTACTGCAGAGAAACCTCTGCTTCCCCAGAGAGTTTAGTGGAAAAAGACTGGGCTGTGACATCAAGAGACCCGGGGTCTACACCAGCCAGCTGTGTAACCTGGAACAAAACATTTTACTCCCGGGGCTTCATTTTCCTCAGTTAAAATAGGGTTCTGGACCACATGATTCCAAGCTCCCTTCTAGGGCTAAATCTATTTCAGAAAAAAAAAAAAATTAGGTAAACAGCCATGTATTAATTTATAATAATGGTATGCATTATAACTCTGCTCACCCACCATAGGCTTTAACTCGTTCTTCTAATAACAGAAGTGAGTTTATACTGACCCATCATCAATCTCAACTCTCCAATCAGAAGAACACATTGACAATAAAGAATGGGTCTTGCCTTGTAGTACTGTTCACCAAGGACAAAACCTGTAAAGGGACAGTGCTCTTGTCCTTGCCTTTATTATCAACCTACTATTACTAGATTAATACAGAACTCTAAAGTAACAAGCATAAAACTGCTGGGTTTTCACACATTCTTTATGCACACACACATCCAATTAAAAATATGTATGTTTTTAACAGTAGGGTTCCTTAAAAGTTACTTACAAGCATTAGTAGTCTTCATATTACATTATTTTACATAGGTGTTGTAATGAGAATCTGTTATCATCTTTTGTCTGTTCTTGCTACAGATTTATAGTTCCCTACTGTGTAAAGCCCATCTTGCCAATGTAGAATTTAAAAAAATAAATCAAATAAATAAGACCGGGGTGGGGCACTATGTTTGCTGCCTCCCTCACCCTACAGCCCAGGCAGACACGTGAATTAGGTTCTGCCACCCAGGCACACCCACATGAGGCTCCCTCAGAACTGGAGCTACAAGGGAAGAAGCAGGGAGGGGCATGTGAGGCACCCACTTGGATGGCAGCACCCAAGTGGCTGCTGGACAGAAGCCTGTGATTCTGGAGGCAGCAGCGTAGCTCTGGCTTACTGCCTTGGAGCATCCTGACTGGAGCAAAGGCAGCAGCTCCTCCATGGTCCAGTTCCACGGTTAGGTAGTGCCGAAAATGCCAGAAACTCAGCCAACAGTCTCTTTCTTCAGCACTCCCGATGATTTGCTAAGCTAGCTGTCACCCTTAATAAATCCCTTTCTGCTTTAACTAGAATAGATCTCAGTTACTGTGACTAAAAAACCCTGACCAAAACATGTAGCAAATATTAGTCTCATTATTTCCATGAAACATAAGAGATTGAAAGAAACAAGTAATCCATAGGCCATTCCACTATAAACCAAGATTTCTGTATGTGCTTAAATCCACAATCAACACTTCAGAACTTTCCTTATATACACTTTCTCATAAATTTCATCACCTCCGCCATCCAAGCAGAAGAAAATGGGATTTACCTAACTAATTTTCTATCAATAAAGAGTCTGATGACAGTAACTTGGTGAGATATTTGAGAACAGGATATAACAAATATCACTTTCTATAGCAGCTCAACTTTATGGAGAATCCTGCAGCTTCAGGTAGCACTTTCAGAACATTTCTAAACTGCAGACGAGGTGAGCTAATGCTGTGTTCAAATGCCAAAATGATCAGCACTTCGTGCCAAGGCACAACTTGATTCACAAAGCAGCAGTGAACTTTTAACTGGATTTTCTCCCATCCCTCAGGGCAAGATAATCATATTAAAACCACAGACACATCAGGTAAATAAATACACCATTACCTAACACCAAAAGCAAGCTGGAAATGCTGAGTAGTGCTTATGCATGTTAAAATTCTCTTCTTGGTAGCAAGACTTTAAGTCCCAGGAAGCGAATGTGGCTTAAGTCATTGGGCTCCCATCTACCATATAGAAGGTCCAGGGTTCAATTCCCGGGGCCTCCTGGTAAAAAGCAAGCTGGGCCACATGGCGAGCTGGCCCCAGCGGAGTACTGGCCCGTGCATGAGTGCTGGCCTACGCCGGAGTACTGGCGCAGCAAGATGACACAACAAAGAGACACAGAAGAGAGACAATGAGAGATGCAGCAGATCAGGGAGCTGAGGTGGCGCAAGAGATTGAGTGTTTCTCTCCATTCCAGAAGGTCCGAGGATAGGTTCTCGGTGCCATCTAAAGAGAAAACAAGCAGACACAGAAGAACACACAGATAGCAGACAGCGAAAGCAAAACAACGAGGGGAGGGGAGGGGAGGGGAGAAACAAATAAATAAATCTTTAAAAAAAAAAAAAAAATACATTAAGTCCCATAAAATCAGTTGGCAAAGATGGAAAAAGCAGTCAGTTGTTAATAATATCGTTCTTTAAAATGGCAAAAATCTGACCAAGGACATGTGATATCTCTGAATAATCAAATTACTCTGAGACCATCAAACTGCACAAAATATTTCTAGGCAAAACTTTATAAAAGATCACTTATACACTACTAAAGCCAAACAATGACTCTGATATTCAGAAGGTGTCTCAACACCAGACAGGTGTTAAATCCAATGGAAAGCACCACCATGCAGGAAGGGAGATTCAAGACCAGACTACTAGTTAGTGCCAAGCAGCCCCGAGTCTGCCAGCACTCAAAGCACTATGCCTTTGTCTGCTCCTCTTTCCTGCTGCTTTGAATTGCTTTTATCAAATACTTTACAGTGCACATAGCTTTAGCACTAAAAATACGTTCTGTAAATGGCGACCAAAACGGTGGTGTGGAGAATGGGAATACACAAGTTAAAACATAAATACATTTCCCCCTAAGGACAAGGCATATCAGTCCACTAAAGAAAGCTTACACCTTGGCAACATCAAAACAAAATTTTAGAAACAATAACCTCCTAGAGCCTGTCAAAAACGAAGTTACCAAGATGAGTATGGAGCTTTACTATGATTACACATGTACCATATGTGTCCTTCAGCTGCATCTGGCGCTCACTCTTTTTTTTTCTTTAAAGAAGTATTTCTGGGCTAAAATGACACTCAGCCTACTTCTTTGAGGCTTTTTCATTTTGTTACCTAATTTGAATTTATGGTTTCTCATATTTAGACTCTAACCACAACCAACTTTACTGCAAGTTTAAGGATATGATGCTCATTTAGTATCTGACCATTTCTCACCACCCCACAGCGAACCCCCTGGTCCAAGCCACCATCTCCACTCCCTTGGATCACTGCAACTTGGATCACTGGTCACCCGACTTCAGCCCTGGCCCCAACAGTCTGTTCTCAACACACCAGCACAGCGATCCTGTTGAAAACCTGTATTGGGTCCCATCAATCTCTACTTAAAACTTCTCTCCAGGGCAAGCTGGCCCGCGTGGCCCAGTGAGCTGACGGCCCACGCGGCCTGGTGGGCTGGTGCAGCAAGATGACGCAGCAAAGAGAAAGCAGCAGACAAGGAAAAACACACAACAAAATGGACACAGCGAGCACAAGCAGCAAGGGGTGATAAAAAAATAAAATAAATCTTAAAAAAAAAAAAAAACACTTCCCTCCAGAGGAAAAGCTAAAGCCCTGAGCAAAGCTCCCCTGCACAGTGGCTGTCTGAATGCCTGTCTGACCTCAACTCTGCACCTCTGCTTCTCCTTGCTCCCCTCTGGCCCCACGGCCTCAGGTCTCCAGTCCTGGTGTCCTCTCAGCCTAAAATGTCTTCCCCCAGACATGTGCATGATTAGCAACCTGATTTCTTTAGATCTTTACTCAAAACTCACCTTCTCCATCTTTGTGACTTTGGGCACTAAGCAATGATTTTTTAAACAGGACATTAAGAGTTTAAAAAAAAAAAAAAAAGCAAGCCAACAAGTGGAACAAAATATTTGCAATACTATCTAAGATACTATTTCACAAACTAGCTATATTATCCAACAAGGGACTCCTCCAGAATGTTAAAACAAAACAAACACTCCTATAAATCAACAAGGAAAGTAGTATCAAAATGGCCAATAAACATATGCAAAGGTGCTTGACTAGTCTTCAGGAAAGTGCAAATTAAAACCACAACCAACCCTTCTCCACACCCACCAAAGAGCTAAAATTAAAACGGCAGGCGGCACCAAATGTTGACAGGAAGGTGGAGCTCATATGCTGCCGATGGAGCTAAAATTGACATAACCACTTTGGAAATCTGTTTCTCAGTATGTACTGAAGTAAACATGCACATTCCCTATAACCCAGCAAATGCACTCCTAAGAATATCCCCAACAGATGTCGGTACATAAGTTCACCAAAAATACAGATAGCAGAATGATCAGGGCAGCACTAATCACTAGCCAAAGACAGGAAACTTAACAGTGGTACAGTCATGCAACAGAATACTACACAGCAATGAAAATGAACAAACCACTGCTGCTCATAAGGAACATGGATGAATCTCACAAATGCAATGTTGAGTTAAAGAAGCCAGACATAGAAGAGTATATTATGTATGATTAAACTAATATAAAGCTCACAAATAGGCAAAACAAAGTTAAGCATTAGTAGTCAGGAAAGTGGTTACCTGTGCAGAGAGGAAGGTTTAACAGAGAAGGGAACCAGGGCTTCTGAGGGGCTAGTATTAGTCTGTTTCTTAATCTGCGCGCTGATTACACAAGCATATTCACTTAGTGAAAATTCATCCACTGTACACTTGTGCTTCTTGCATTTTTCTGTTTAACTTCAATATAAAGTTAATTTTTTTAAAAATCATCTCAATGAGGCTTCCCTGTATATATTTATCTAATATTCCAACCACTCCCTCAATATTTCATATCCCTCTTCCCCTTATTTTTCCCATTTAGTACTTATCAATATCTAAGATATTATCTCACATACTAGATATATTTTACAAATTTATCTTGTTTACTGTCTGTCTCTGCCCAATAAACTCTAGGTTTTACAAGTACAGGTATTTTGTCTACTTGCTAAGTACAGAGTCCCCAGTGCCCAGAACAATGCCTGGCAGATAGAAGGCTCTCAATAAATATTGGTTAATTAATTTATTAATTATGCACCATTGCCCAATTTAATGTTTAATTATATTTGTGGATTCAAGCCATAACTTCTTGCAGTCGCCTTAACATGCTTAAACAATTACGCAGCCTCTACTCTGGATGAACTTTTCCCAGCATGGTTTTGAGACCTCTCATCTTCCTGATCATTCTCTGCATGCTCAAGCTTCCCAATTTCCAGATCCGGTTGTGACCAGTTTATAGTACAAAACAGAACACTGTGCATTCTATAACATCTATTTTTATAAATGAGGCCTAAGGCTGCATTCACCTTTTTCTCAGCCATATCCACCCTGCTGACTCATACTGCGTTTTAGATCAAGTAAAATTAATAAAGAACCTTATCTCTATTTAAGCTTACTTTTTTCCCTTCACATAAACACAAATCTATTCCCACTCTATAACTGGGCCATTGCTTTCTGGTCCTAAATATAGAATATTTCATTTATTCCTGTTTTAAGTTTTAGCTCACCATTTTAACTACTGACTTCCTATAAGCAGTGTTTCTCAACCTTTCTTCATTATCTCCTGCTTCCCTCCCGTCCCCTTCGATTTAAGCAGTTTTTCCCTAATCATTCTCACCCATGGAATTTTAATACCACAGATATACAGTTTATCTGTTTATGTATATAAGTACATTGCGCGTTACATATAAAAAGAGTAAGATCTCCACTCACCCAAGAACCAGTTCCACCTCTTTGATAATACCCATTTTAAGTTCTTGATTGTGTCAACAACATTACCTTACCTTTTTAATTTTACTTCACATGTAAATTTGTCAATAATAAAACCAGTTCAATCAAAGATAAAACTTGTAGCTAATATTTTAAGTCAAACACAGAGTCCAACAGCACAGGAGGACTTTGATCCCAGCTAATGCAGACTTATTAAATCTATTTTTTCAAAATATACTTGCTCAACCAGCTACAAATCAACCTAATTCTCAGTTCACATTTTCCCACCTTGTTCTTAAGGAGGCACTTGTTAAACTAAATAGGTTGCCGAAAGCAAAAGACAGCATGGAACATAGGGCATTTTGAGGGCATTAGAAATGTGCTGCATGATTTCACAGTAATGGATACAGGCCATTTTAAATTTCTTCAAAATTATAAAAGTTTACGGTCTAAGATGTAAATCATAATGTAAACCATTGAACATGGTCAGTAGCAATGCTTCAATATTTGTAAATCAATTGTAACAAAGGTACCATCTGTGCGTAAAATGTTATTAATAGGGGAGAGGGGAAAAGGGGGAGGGCACTGAGTATATGGAAATCCCCTATATTCTCTATGTGACTTTTCTGTAACCTAAAGTTTCTTTGAAGATAAAATGAAAAAAAAAAAAAAAAAAAAAAAAAAAAAGACACTGGGGTAATATACGGAAGAAAATCTCACTATACATACAAGAAAACATCTTACAGCAATGAAAGACATATTGTTTAAAAAAGTTTTCTTTTTTACTATTTAAAATTTTTTATTTTTTTGTATTTTATGTTATTTTTTAAACTATTATTATATTTTCTTATGTTTATTTGGTTATTTTCTTGGCTTCATCCTTGGAGAGGTTTTGGATCACAGAAGGGTCACAACTGGGGCAGGGGAGGAACATCGGTGTGGGGTGTCGGTGATGGGCGGGTGCATGGGAGGGGGTTCATCTGGGGCAAAACTCTAAGGCATATGAATGGGTTCAAGTGTTCATGGAGCATTGTCACGGTGGGTGGAGATCCACACGATAACCGAAAGAATATCAAATTCCCATCCTGGGGCGTTCTGCTACATTCTCTAATGGCACAACAAGAATAACCCAAGTACAGAGGTGGAACCTAGTGAAAGAGGATGGACCATTGCACCAGGCCCTTGATATTGATGACTGTACTTATGAACCTTTTCCTTTGAAATTGAAACTTAGCCTAGTATATGTTGCCTAAGAGTTACCTCCTGAGGGCCTCCTTGTTGCTCAAATGTGGCCTCTCTCTAAGCCAAACTCAGTACATAAATGCACTACCTTCCCCCGGGCACGGACATGACTCCCAGGGAAGAGCTTCCCTGGCACCAAGGGGTTATTACCAAGCACCAACTAGCAATACAACTGGAAAAAGACCTTGACCATAAGGGGGAAATGGTAAATACAAATGAGTTCTTATGGCTAAGAGATTTCAAAGTGAGTTGGGAAGTCATTCCAGAGGTTACACTTACTCATGTCTCAGCAGGATCTCACTGACTGCCACAGTAAATATTACCTCAAATAGCAGGGTTCCTGAGGGCTCTAGAAACATCCAGACACTACAGGCAGGGCAGACAGCTCAGGAGTTTGGCGCCCTGCCAGTGGGCCTTAATGTGGAACTTATGTTCCCCAGTATGGCAGAGATGGACTCATTTGTGGTTTCCCTACACATGGTTCTTCTGCCCCTTCTATCTGAACCTATAGTTAGTACTATACCTGACAGGTGTATGTCCAAGAGACTTAAATCTTTGGTCCATCCATGCACCAGTTGGCCCTGAATCTCAGCAGAGTTGCAACACCTACTGTCCAGTTCACTGGACTCACCCATAACTACCAAGGTGATGATGACAGACAACACCATTCCCAAGGAACAGAGAGTCTACAACTGCAAGCAAGACAGTTCGATCCATCTGCCCCATGGGATCTAAACCCCCTCTCACTTAGAGACAGAGTGGGCATCACCATCCCAAAATCTTCAAGACTGGGGAATGAACAATGGACTAAAGTAGACTTACTATTATTCTACTATAGACTTGTTATTCTAGCAATGGAAGAACTTTTATCACTGATGTAGAGACAGTGGCCACCAGAAGTTCTGAGGGGAGGGAGAGGAAAAAATAGGTGTAATATGGGGGCATTTTCGGGACACTGGAATTGCCTTGCATGACACTGCAATGATGGATACAGGCCATTATATATTTTGCCATAACTTACAAAATTGTGCAGGACAGAGTGTAAACTATAATCCAGGGTTAGTGGCAATGCTTCAATGTGTGTTCATCAATTGCAACAAATGTACCACACTAATGAAGGATGTTGTTAATGTGGGAAAGTGTGGGAGGGGGAGGAAATGGGCATATGGGAATCTCCTATATTTTTTATGTAACATTTATGTAATCTAAAGTTTCTTTAAAATAAATTTTTTTTTTTTTAAAAAGACAGCATTCCCTTAACTAATAATCTATCAAATCTATTTTTTAAAAAAACAAGACTAGCACAGAATGACTTATTTCAGTCTCTTCTAAAACTCTAGGAATCTGTTCCCTTTCTTGGCCTCCATGGGCTCAGGCCCATGTAACCCTACCTTCACTCTTGTTAGAATTTACTAAGTTTCCTTAGGCTCAGATCAGTACTTTCTATTTTCTACATTTCAAGGAAATTTTTAAATGTAATCTGATCATGCCATTTCCTGGACATTTAAAACCGTTCCATGACACCTCCATGTCTATAAGATAAAAGCTACAACTCTTTAGCATGATAAGCAAAAGCTTTTTACCATGAGGCTATTTTAATCCACTTTCCTTTCTTTTGAATACAAAAACACTGACATTGAGATTTCAGGTATCTTCTCTCACCTACTTACTTCTCAAATTTCCCAACTGGGATTCCTCAAAACTAACTATAGTTTTCAGTATCCTGAGAAACAATTCATTTCAGCCTGGAGATTTTTACCTATTTTAAGTAGGTAACTCTGCCGCTTTGTTCTCACCTTTCTTATTCTACTCTTCTTTGTCTGAAAACCACTTTCCTTGCTGGAAAAGACAGCAGGGAAATAGGAGTGGGTCACTCTGAATACCCTCTTGTTAAAATTAAAACAGTGAATTTCTGACAGTATTCTAGTGTAGAATTCTAGTGTAGTGTAGAATAAACAGGTGATTTGATAACACTCTGAGAAAAGGGTAGTGGTTACCAAGTACCAGGATGGTTTCGGTTTTCCAGAACTGGCACTCCTGGGGCCAGGGGTATAAAGATAAATGTCAAGTTCCCAACTGGTGGGAAATCAGCTTGTAGCAAGTATTCTTAACACATTTCCTTGCTTCCCCATGCCAAGAGCTTCCAATTAGGGCATACCTGAAGCTTTCCCTTTTTTCCCACTAAAAAGCATTCCCAATCTGCTGGTCTTTGGGTCTCTGCCAAACACAAATGATGGTCGCTGACTCCCTTGCTATAAAAGGCTCTGAATAAATAGCCACTGCTTGTTCTCATTTGGGTGGTCTTCATTTATTGCCACACTGCTCTATGCGTAGCACTCAGTGCAGTACCTTGTCCAGACACCTGGCACACAAAAGAACTCAATAAGCATTATTTGCTGAATGAATATGAATATTCAGATATTTAGAAAAAGACTTTGTTGACTGATGGTAGGTAGACCAAGGTGAGAATGTAGCATGTCCTTCATGTATTTGGATTATTGCAGTTATATAACATTATTTAAAAAGCTGCTTTCAAACAACCTAAGCAGTTAAAGATGAAAAGTCTGCAAAATGAGGACAGGGTGAACTACTCAAGGTGATTCATTGCTACAGTGGTAAACCAAGGACAGAAGGGTGGATAGGCCTAAGGTCCTTGTCCTGCTATAAATGAGTCTGACAGGAGTTGAATTCATTAAATAACCACAGGGTTCTCTGTCCCACTTAGAAGGCACATCATGGCCCTGTTCAGCCATCAAAGTTTAATAACACTCTTTAAAGTTAACCTTTGTTCTTAAAATAAAAAAAGCCTAAATACTAAAGCAAATGAAGGATTAAGATAAAACCACCCCAGCCATGTTATTACACCACCAAAAATCCTTATCTAATAAACCAAAGCAGAAAATCTTATGGATGTATTTAACATGAAAAAGAAGTCACAAATATTTGGTTTGGAGAAATGACCTGTACATGAAGTTTACAGAAGGGTATACTGGATTCAATAAACATACAAAGCCTGCTCAAAACAATGCAACAGAAAAGTTAAGGTATTAAAATGTCCTCCTTTGTCACCATGATCTATCCTAAGTTAACTTCTACTATTGATTTCAATTTGGTTTGATCAACTGCATGTGTGTTCCCTAGGTGTATCCTTGAAGGAACCAAAATTGATCTTACACCTGTTTTTGTATTTTCAATTAACTTCAGTTCCATTAACTTCTCTTTTAAAATTTGTATATTAAAAGACATTTATTTCAACACAAAGCAGATGCTGACTTGATGACAGCATGATAATTTTAGGGCAATAGGTGGAAGTCAAAGACAGGATGACAATTTCAAAACAGAATCCCATGCTGCAAAATGAGAAAGAAAGCATTTCACCCCAGAAAATAAACGTATCACATTTCCTGTCTTGCCTTCAGTTGGGAAGTTAAGTGAAGGTGATATTACTAGAAAAAACTCTTTGGTTATTACAAACTCTGTGAAGATTTACATTTACTTTGCCACAACTATAAAAATTTATGTCTCAACTAGCTCTTCATATTAGAAATATTTACTTACAACCCTTGGCCTATGAACTTCTCTAGCAGGTGCAAATCCATGATGAGGGTGTTTGCTATATCTAGGTAAGGTCCAGATTGGCCAGAGAGAACATTCAATGACAGCCATGACCTTGAATCTGCTAGAAGGGAGGATATTGAATACATTATCCAAGAATTTTCTCTAAGTGTTAAGATATTTGCTCATCTTCACCCTCCTAAAAGCTCACACACCTACCACCTAAATCTCTTACAACAGAATGAGGTAAGAAAAATTAAAAGTAACGGTGTAACTCCTGTGCAAACCATGCCTAAGTTCAAATGCAAAAAGATGAGAGTCTGAAGGGTAGACAATTTAGTTAACCTTATGAAACTACAGTTTCTTTATCTATTAAATGCTGATAATACCTATTACACAGAAATCTCATGAGTATGAAATGATTAAATGTAAGAACCTAACATAAAGCTAATTCATTGGCAGAGTTAGGCAAAGGTATTTAAATGAGCACTGTAAAAGTAAACAATGATGAAGTTCACCTTGCCAGGCTAAGATCCTACAACAGAGACAGAAAAAGAAACCACCACATAGGTCACATGCCATTTCTGGGAAATCCTGATCATCACTGAAGATAAAAAACAGTCCCCAAGTCTCCACTGCAGCATGACACAGATGAATGATAATCTACATGCCACGTTCAAAAATTATACCAGCAAGACCAGCCTTTCACTGGAGAAATGGGTGGAGAGCTTATATCATCAGCATGGCATAGTGTTTAAAACAAATTACAAGTTTAACAAGGTGGTGGTCATAGCTACCCTATTATGAGTAGACAGGCTTTCTGGCATTCCCAACAATAAAATAAGCTCGATGCACACAGCCAAACCATGACTGCACCAGACAATTCCTCAGCTCAGTAGCTGCTGCAATAAGTCTTTAACAGAACTCAACATCCTGGCTCCCACTCAGAATCCTAACATCTACCTTGTAGACTTGTGATAAAGGTTAGCAATAATGTGACCTGAAGTATCTGGTATACTGGGTACTCAATAAATGGCAGCCAATGTTAATTTTATTACCAGGAAAGAACAAAATCAAAAAGCCAAACCTGCCATGCAGCAATTAAAGACTGAGTGGCTCCTTTTCAAAGAAGAAGTAAAGTTGTATGAAACCAACTGGATAAAGAGCACAGCAACAAGCCCGACAACAGGGAATAAATGAGTAAACAGCTGGTTAACTGGATTGACAACCAAGAATGGATGCCAATGTGCCCACCTCTCTGAGATACATAAAGAAACAAAATAAGAAATTGTCCCTGCCCTCATCTACCTAAGGAGAAATCACGTGGTTTTACCATTACCTGTCCAGCTGCATTCCCGTCTTGATTCCATGTCCTATTAAAGCAAAACCCAAAACTATGCACTGTCATGCAATGCAGGCACTCAATAAAAATTTGTTAAACAAATGAAACATACATAGGATGTCAGCACTAAAAGTGTCATCTGACTCAAAAGTTTCTAAGCCTGGCTTTGCAGACTGCTCAATCAGAACCTCCAAGTTGGAGACTGAGAAATCTAAGATTCTTATTTCCATGGAGACTGAGAACCACTAATCTAATTGATCCCCCATGACTTGTCTAAATGACCTTTACAATGACCCTACCCAAGAAGGATCTAGCCTATGCATGAGCACCTCCGAGTATGGGAAATGCAGCCTATCACATCTTCCCACGGCTCTACTAGAAAGTCCTTTCTAAAGCTCACTCTAATTTGTATATTTACTCTACTCATTGTACTCTACCCTGTGAGGCCTGAGAATACAAAAGTAATCATTCCTCCTTCCATATGAAACATTGGACTCTTGTGACAAGGGATGACATCCCCTCTGAGTCTAAACATCCTTGACAAACAAAGCATTAATTATTAAATGCTATGCTCTTTAAGTATACAAGACAAGACAACAGGATTTCAGCAAAGAGAGAAATCAGGGTAAGTTATAGTAACCAAAAAGACATCAATGAAAGAGGTGGCCTTGAAGAATGAGAAAGATACCAATAA
>JAQZBX010043623.1:0-21601 GCA_029593785.1 Cabassous unicinctus | reverse complement strand
AAAAAAAAAAAAAAAAAGAATTGAACTCCCTTCATTTGCTAGGACAAAAATATCTAAACTAGTTAAAGTGCAGGATAAAAGGGCTGTTCAGAACACCAAAATTACTCTGATGTTCCATGTATTCAGGGTGAAGCAGAGTCCCTTGAACAGAATTCACAGCTTCGGGAATCATACACTAGGAACACTGGTCCCAGCCTGCAGGAGACCCCCATGCCCTGAAGCTCGAGCCATCATGGAGAGCAGCTGCCTCTGTACCGGTCGAATTTCCTCTTGCTCAATTAACCTTAAAGCCAGGCCAATGATTTTCATTTTCTTATGTTCCCCTCCATAATCTTCATCATCACGTAAAGGATTTTTTATTTTTTAACCCTGCTGCTTTGGCTCCCAGCTCTAAGCCAGCTGGGCTCTCCTACTTAGTCTCTTGATCCCTGAATAATCTAGTAGTAAAATAAACTGACCAATAACCTAGATACAAATCTCCTCCACCACCATTTCCTTTCCACTCTCTATCAGCCAACTTAATCAAATCCATAGTCTCAACTTATCACCACCTAAAATTTCAATACAAAGCACCATACTTAGATACAGGTTCCAAAATTTGGGATTTCCCCTCCATAGGCACCAAGTAAAATATGTTTGAGGGCATGCAACAGTCTAGACTCCAGACACCAGGCACATAAAATTCAATAAGGCAGTCCAAGGCGGTCCCTGCAGCCCTCAAGAAGCTCGGACACAGATACCGGCAGTAAGGGGCAGAACAAGAGGCTTGCCACCAGCATGTGTGAGACACAGAGGTGGCCCAGAGAAGGAAGTGATTAAACCCTGAGGTTTGCAGCAAGGAGGTTTGGCAGGTAAAGCTGCTCGCACCATACCATGACCTGGCTGGGCCTGGAGGATGACCGCCAGGCCATCAAGGAGAGGGGACGCTGATTCCCAACAGAAATGAGTAGAAAAGTGGTTAAGAGACTTTAGAACAATTAGAAGCAAAAAAAAAAAAAAAGATTTACATGGAAATGGAATTTCTACTTACTTGTTCAGGTTCAACATGGCAAAACATTGATATTTTCTCTTTCACTGATGTATCCAGAGGATTTGAGCACCTGCACACAACCTAGCAGTAAAGAAAATAAGACAGTTTAAATAGAAGAGATTACGAAGTTGGGTTTTGTGGGGTTTTTTGAGTGAAATAAAATAGACCATATCATTAAGATGGATGAAAACATTAACTCAGCACAACTCAAGTAAACCATGACAATATGTTACCTATTTTCAGGACTGAAAGTCCTAAATACCAAATTAGAGAAACATAAGAGAATGGCAGTATGAATGAACAGATAGATTGATGAACTACAAGAGATAACTGGGTTTTTCCTCCTCGATAATATTACTGGGTAGGACTGAAAAGAGAAATGAAGGAGAGAGAGGGGAAATAAGGCATGGAGACTACAAGATGTCACACATACCAGATAAGAATACCTTGCAAAACATAGCCCCAGTTCTAAGCACTAAAACCTATTATCTCCCCTATCAATTATCATCAAAAGCATGCCAAGAAAACAAGAAGTCCTGTTTGTCATGGAGAAGTAATTTTAATTAGCTATGTAAGATTACTCGGAAATCAGGTAATCAAGCAATCTTACCAGATCTGGGGAAAGCCCGAGCCCTCGAAGTTCCCGAACACTATTCTGGGTTGGTTTAGTCTTCTGTTCCCCTGTTGAACTTGGCTATTTCATAAAAGAAAAAAAAGTTAATTTCTCTACAATAAAGAATGTTCAAATATGAGTTTTCCCTGAACACCTTTTAAAAGGGAAATAGATAATTTAATCATTTATGTAATTTAGTTTTTGTCAAAGTTACCCATGCATATACTTAAAGTCAAATAGTTCTTACAGGTTTGTCCTAAAGGACAGTGTACCCAACCCTCAATCTATCCCCTCCCATTTTCCAAACCCCAGAGACAACCAGTCCATTCTGGTCCAAATTTTTGTTTTCCCTGGTGCTCATAAACATCCTTTCCTTCCCATTCTCCCCTTCCCCCCACCTCCCTCCCTCCCTTCCTATGCAGTTTATTATGTACTAGATTTTCTTTATTCTACTCTGACTCTTAATTGATAATTGCTGAGTATAGCATTCTGCGTTGGAAGTCATTTGCCCTTAGAATTTTTAAGAAAATTGCTTTACCATCTTTTAGCTTCCAGTATTGCTGTTGAGAAGTCCAAAGCCATTCTGATTCTTAATTTTTCTCTTGACAAAGAAGTATTTTTCTCTTCAGAGGCTTTTAGAATTTGTTCCATTATTGTGAAATTTCACAATGATTTGCCTTGACGTGGGTCCTTTTTCATCCAATATGCTGAGCATTCAGTGGGCCCTTTCAATCTAGAAATCATGCCTGGAAATTGCTCTGAATTGTTTAGATCAGGGGTCAGAAAGCTTTTTCTATAATGGACCAGACAGTAAATATTTTAGGCTTTGCAGGCTATACTGCCTCTGTCACAACCACTCAACTCTGCTATTGTAGCGTAAGAGCAGCCACAGACAATAAAGAAACAAATAGGCAAGGCTGAATTTCAAAAAAACTTCATTTTTAAAAACAGGTGGCAGGTGAACTTGGTCTGTGGTCCACAGTTTGTTGACCCCTGATTCAGACAACTACTTTGCCTCTAAGTTTCTGTTCTTATTTTCTGAAACTTCTATCTGAAAATTAGAAGTCCTGAATCAGCCCTTTCAATTTCTTCCCTTTCTCTTCTATTTTCTGTCTATTGGTCTTTTTACTCTACACTCTGGGGTATTTCCTCAACCTTCCTTCTCTTATGTTTTTCATTTCTACTAGCCAATTTTTAATTTCCAAGAGCTTTTTTTTTTCCAAATGTTCTCTTCTTATGGTATTCAGTTCTTGTTTAATGGATACCGTTGTCTCCTCTTAATTCTCTGAGGATGTTCATGATAGGTTATTTTTTTTAGTCTCCTGCTCCCTGCAGAGCCTCAGTTTCCTATAAAGTTCTTTTTCTCTGTTGTTATGATCTCTTACATGTTAGATGCTTTCTCTAAATGTCTGGTGATCTGGTTGCCAGCTCATATTTAAAAGGCTAACTGGAAGTTCTGTGTGAGTGGGTGGGCTTGTAGACTGGTATCTTCACTGTGGGAAGAGCTGGCTGGCTGTTTCACTGGGGAGCCCCCCACAAGAGTGTACTTTCTCCTGGGCTAGTCATATTTCCCACAGAAGAACCTTCCAATCTCTTATATGGAAGGTATAATCCTGGCTGTGATGATTCTGGGAACCAAGTAGCAAAAGAAGGCAGGATGTCTTGATGGCCTTAATTATACTTAATCCCCATGTGTTTAGTTCAGTACGACTGCCCTCAACTGTCCTTAGGGTCTGTCCATTCTGAAACCCTCTCCAGAGAAAACACCTTCCGTCCTCTGCCAAGATGGGAGGGGCTGACACCCAACTGTACACATTAGGGAAAGGGAAGTTGGGGTCCAACTTCTTCTGAAACAGCAGTTATACTGAGACCCAACCTCACCCCCATTTTCAGAGGTACCTGATGCTGCCAATTCCTAAGCCTTCTGGGAGTTCTGCAGGGCAAAGAGAGTTGCTTCTCTGCTTTCCATGCTGCAGGCTAGGATCCAGCTCTCCCAGACCTGCTAGGTTGGTTTCTACCTGTCTATTCGCTTTCCAGTTCGCTAACTTTTGTTACTGTTGACTCCTCTCAGATTCTATTTATCTTTGTGAATTTTTGTCTTTAAAAAAAAAAAAATCCCTTTACTCTGGTTATAGTGGGGTTTCACCCTGTAATACAGATAAATGCACAAGTTTCAATCCACCACTTTAATTGCAACTGCCCCAATTAATTTTTCAAATGTTTTCCATTGATCCTTTCAAAAAAAATGAAAATGATAATTTTCAATTCAGAGTTCTTTATGCCCTGCTTTTTTGCACATCTAAGTCCTTTTCCCTTTCCTCTCCATCTCCCCAGAAGGAAAACTTCAAATACCTTACCTGAGGAACTAGACTGACATGAATATTACAAAAGTTCTCTCTTTTGACTTTGAACTGGAACTGACGGAAAGCCTCGATAAAGGGCATGCTTTCTATATCTCCCACTGTTCCACCGAGCTAGAAAAACAAAGTTATTTTAAAGTTTAGGAACTAACCCTTTCTCCTCTGGTACTTTAGTTTCTTAATAATAACTGCTGTCATTGTGATCCCTGTATAATGTTAGGGAATATACATTTCTGTGTGCTAAAGGGTTGCTTCCCTGACATTAATAATGTCACTGCTCCCCGACATTATTACAGATCTTTCTATATGATTTCAGAAAAAAGGTCAGGTGAGAGAGGTACTAGGAATTTGATTTATATGAAAGTCACAAAGCAAAGAAGCTTAAATCTTTTTCTTTAGTTAACCATAAACAATTCTTAGGTTAAAAAGCACCAAATATAAACAGACTACTAGAACTTTTGAGTTTCCTATCTTTAGAGAAACACTGAGATCCAACAGCTGGAATCAGCATAGCAGTAGTACAGAAATTGAAACCAAATGAAGCTCATTCTGAGATGATTGTTCCTGCCAGTAGACAGCTGACTTTCTCAAGAGATAAAAATGTGTCACACCAGTCTTACTGGTACGATCAGTGCTAAGTGTATCAATCTATAAAGGCTGAAAAAGGAGAATTGCTTGGGCAAAGTATCATTTTCTACTGTGTGGCCAGGCCACATAGCTACCACTGTGCTTACCTGCCATATTGCAACATAATTCTCTGAGAAAGATAGGAGGCTTACATAAGGGCTTCAGTGGGAATGATCTTATCAGTTGTTGATGGCTGACTAAGAGGAGATGTACACTTGTTCACATACATAGGCATTACAGCGTTTAGAAAAGACTCAGACCAACCTCAATAACACACACTTGAGGTTCCAGGCCATCTTCATCCACAGGTATTAACGCCTGTCTCATTACCCATTCTTGGATTGCATCTGTGATGTGAGGGACAACTGGGAAAGAGAAAAGAAATGTGTAGCTCACACTCCCCGTCAGCACTGATCTTAAGCCAAGTGTCCAGCAGAATCTAGGCAGATAGACTTAATGTTAAAACAAACTGCTGTGCTTTTTGTCTTGACAGAGTAGCAGTGGGGTCACAAAAAATATTTTGGAGACCAGTGTTAAATGGTCTCAACAATTCTTTGGGCTCACATTCCCTGCTATCTCCTTTCTGATTTCCAAGTTGTGCTGGAAGCCCTACAAGAGATTAAGTCCCAGAGGGACATCCTGAAGCGCATGGGGGTGTCTGCCACTGTGCAGTCAGTCCATCATCCTGGTTGCCACCAACCCAGCAGGCCACACAACCACCCATGCTGCTGGCAGCCGAGGCTGAAGGTAGGAGCATCACACCTGAGTGCTTGTCCATTATGCTTCCAGTTGACAAGAGGGGAGAACACCCACTGCGGAGAGGCGGCAGAGTACAGCAGAGGGGTTGGGAGCACAGCATCTGGGGGAAGAGTGTCTGTATTCAAGTCTCAGTTCCACCACTCATCTGCCGTGGATCAGGGGGCAAATTAATGAACTATTCAAAAGCTTCGTTTCCCCATCTGTAATGGCTTCTACTTCAGAAGGTAATCGCATCTGCTTCATAAAGTTGTGAAAATTTTATGAGTGAGCATCTGTAAAATGCTAGGCAGAATGCCAGCTCTTGCTAAATCTTTGTAATAATCAGAGCTCAGACTGCAAGTTTCTAAGGGGCAGAGGTTACCGTTGAATTTGCTATCAATGCAACCAGCAGCGGCTCATGGACAAGGATATTTACTACTATATAGTCCATACACAGCAGCCTAAGTGACATTCTAAAAATGCAAACCAGAATTCACCACTCCCATGTTTAAACTCTTCAGTGGCTTCCCACTACTCTCAGACTAGAATCCAAACTCTTGCCAAGGCCCAAGAGGCCCTGCGTAACCTGCCATGGCCCACCTCACCAACCTCTCCCAGACCCTCAATCACTGTGCCACAGCCACACAGCAGCCCTCTGTTCCCTGAACACTGGGTGCTTGGTGGCCCTGGGCCTCTGCACCGCTGTACCCTCCTCCTCCCATGCTCTTCTCTGACCTCTCAGCTCACCTGCCCTCTCCTTGGAGGCTTACCCTGACCAACCTGTCCCAAGTGGCTTTTCCCAGTCACCCTTTCTCTCCTCACCCTATTGATTTCTTTCACGGCTCCTATCAGACATATCATTTTATTTGTGCTTGCTGTTTCAATCTTAAGGTAACCCTCTTGAGAGCACTGACCCTTTCGGTCTTGTTTATCATGTATTCCCAGCACTAGGGAAGGTTTATCCAAGGTGATCATTCAATAAATACTTGATGAGTAAGGGAATAAATGAACACATGGGATGTATGACCAAAATCACTATAATTCCTAAATGATCCCTTTCTGTGCGTCAGGAACTCAGGAACACGTTACTGACTTGGCTTCTTTAATTCCCCTAACAACCAGAGAGGTAGGTACTGTTATCTCCATTTTACAGAATAGGAAACCAGAGCTCAAAAAGGTTAAGTAATCTCTCAATGTTCATAAAGCTGGTAAGTGGCAGAGCTAAAATCCAAATAAGGGCCAATTAATCTGGAATCTGGCCAGGGCAGGCCCAGATCAGGGCCAGCTGTCCATGTGACCCTCAGTTTTCAATCTAGTAAAGTCTAAAGCCAAAAGCAGATTTACTCTCTTAACTCAGATGACACTTTTCAGCAAGCCTTAAAATTTGGGCTTATGCCATAAAACAGCCCAGTGGTTTTCCAACCCCACCTTTCAAAAAGCAGAACACATTTCTCAAATGAACACTTGTTTAAAAACCCCAATACAAGTGGAGCTGCACTGGTGAAAGTTCAGGAGGGCCCACAGACCCCTTTCACAGGCACCCCCTAACCCATGTGCCCCGAGGAGCAGCCTGAAAACCAGGGTACCCACAATGAATGTTGGTTTCCTTATCATGTCAACATAGTAGTCCCAGATCCACAATATACACACCACTTGGTTTAATGGCCTAACCTAGATGCCTTCATCATTTCACACTCATCACTGCATGACAACAAATCTGGGCCCTAATCAGGCGGCCTCAGCAGGACAGACAGCTTCGATGGCAGTCACAGAACAGTGGTGGTTTCTTTAAAATATTTTTTTAGTCAACTGCCACACAACTCTGAATTATCAATTGAACCCATATTTCATTAACAATACCTTGAAACCTTCATGCTAAAATGACATAAAAAGTACATTTTTGTGCTAGAGAGAAACGAAATGGGTTAAGATTTCTACATCTTAGAGGTAAACCCAATATTACCTTGGACAGTTTTCCCCAGGTAATCTCCTTTACGTTCCTTATTAATGACATACTGGTATATCTTTCCAGTGGTCAGATTATTGTCCTTGGTGAGGCGAATATCAAGGAACCGCTCATAGTTACCCAAGTCGAGGTCTACTTCCCCACCGTCATCCAGTACAAAAACCTCACCTGCGGTGAATGATGAAAACATTTAGGTAAGCAAAAAATATGTATACCATGGCACAGATTGAGTCCCAAAGTCTAAACACTCTAATATAACCAAGTCTGCATTCACTTGATGTGAACCAGAGAAACTTACTCCCAGAAAAGTAAACATGACACACAAAAAAGAAAAATTATCAACGATTCTCCAAATGGCACACATTTCCAGCCTGTCAACAAACTTACTCTCACAACAACTGGAAGGAAATTATGGTCTAGAAAGCTGTGGATATATGGGACTTTACAGTGGAAAGTTATTATAGTATTGTAACTGCTGCCTATAGAAAAAGAATTTTCAAAAAAGTCTCCTAAATGAACAAAACTTGAAATATGATAAAAGTATCATTTGATTCAAAATTTATGTAAGACCATGTTAGTTATGATCAGCTTCTGGGCTATACTTTAGGCCTAAACAAAGTTGTGAAACTGCAGAAGTTTCCCCTTAGTCCTTAAACATTCACTCATTCCTTGAAACTTTGTTCTAGAAGTTTTGCACAAAATAGTTCACCTTACCATCACAATAAGAGACAAGCTCAAAAACAGGGAAGGAAAAAGTGTCACATTTTCCCTCACAGAGAGATATAGCTCATATCCTGCTCATGAATTCTGTATTAAGCATCACTCCAGTATGTTGATCATTTCCTGATGCTCTTTATTACATAAGGATTTTTTCGCCCATGACACTTATTCTTATAAATTTTTACCTCTACATTAGAGAGTATAAATACACAATTTTAAAACTTATAGAGGTATGATTTAACAGTACATCTAGCCTCAATTTTAAGCAATTAATCTTGGAAAGTACTTGTTATTATAAAGTTCTTTCTTACATTGGGTCAAAATCTATTTCTTCATGGATTCTACTATCCTATTTCTAAATAAACTACAAAGAATAAACCTAATCCCTCCTCTCAAATATTTGAGAAAAGTTATTAGGCCACCAGATTTCAACCACCAAAAAGACCATTTCTACTACAGCAACCTCTAGATTGTATTCACTATATTGCCTTTTAAGAATTCTGCTTTCTTGCTGTACAGACAAGAAAAACATCATTCTGTTACACTTAGGAACTTTTTAGAAGGCAGGAAATGGAAACTGTAAAATATACACACAATTTCCAAAGGCTGACATGTTCTTCCACATACTACACAGTTACATATATTTTAAAGAAGAATGAAAGGGGAGGAAAGGGGGGGAGGGATGGGGGGAGGGAGGGAGGAAGGAAGGAAGGAAGGAAGGAAGGAAGGAAGGAAGGAAGGAAGGAAGGAAGGAAGGAAGGGCAATTGCTTACCATGCTCATAAGGAGAGAATGTTCCTGCATCAATGTTAATGTATGGGTCAATTTTAATTGAAGTTACATGTAACCCACATGACTTCAGTATTGTACCCACACTGCTGGCAATGATTCCTTTTCCAATTCCTGATATAACACCACCAGTAACTAGAATGTACTTCATTTTACTTCTTGACCTGGGAGAAAAAAAAATTATAGATAAAATATATCTCAACAAATTCAGTTTATCTGGGTCCAAACACTGGCTCTGCCACTTACTTTCTGTGAAGTTTCCCTCTGTCAAAACAAATTCAGAAGGTGGTTGTCAGGTTCAAATGGGACCATAACAAGTATTTCATGGATCACTGAATGACTTTAGTCAAAAGAGTTAAAAAACAACTGCTACTCAAAATGTACCTTTTGTTTAAAATTTGACAACTAATAACCATGAAAGTCAACTTAATAAAAAAAATTTTTTAAACAGCTCTAAACTGTTGATGGAACACTGTGTCCCAAATGTTGGCTGACATTACCACCAGACAGCAGTATACCAGGCAGGTGCCTCCTTATTTTCCTTATATAAGGGAAAGAAAAAAAAAAAAAAAAAAAATTTCAATCTTAGATAAACACTTCAATTTCCCAAGAAAGTAACAATGTCTTTGGCTAAACTACAATGTATCAGCAAAAGAAAACAGTTCTCCTAAGACTGTGGAAGAGAGAATAAAAGAAAAGAATTTTAACATTCAAGAGCTGAAGATAAACATAAAATTCTCTTTTGATTAAAGGCAGTCTCCCAGATCTGCCATGAAGAGAAACTGTATATACTGAGGAAAAGCAACATGAGATAATAAACCAGTTTGAAGCATACAATGGACAGAGGCTCTAAGAGAGGGCCGATTAGATTAAATATGAAGAGAAACTGTATATACTGAGGAAAAGCAACATGAGATAATAAACCAGTTTGAAGCATACAATGGGCGGAGGCTCAAAGAGAGAGCCGATTAGATTAAATCCAAAGAGCAGTACAGTCCTGGCAGGGAATGGAAGGACAGACTTCCTGAGGGAGAAAAGAGGCAGATGCAAAGACAGCAGAGTGAAGAGCCTGCTGCAAACGGCACAGATGAGAGGAGGAGATGCTGACAGGCTTGTTAGGGATGACTGATGGCTTTGGAGGCCCTGAAACATCATTTGGTCAGCAAACCCAAATGGGATCAAGATGAGAAACACAATCACCAAGTAGCAGAGAATGCTTCCTTTGGCATGGTCTGGACATTTTCCTCCTCTGGGAACACTCCATTTAAAGCCAAATTCTAATAAAAAAAAAAAATAACCTCAGACAGGAACAAGGAAACCGGGGAGTTTAGCTTGAAGCGTTCCTCTGCCTAGTCCCTCCCCAAAGAAGGAATGAACAAACTTGGCAGGGAGATATGAATGCTCAGAATGTCTTCCCCCTCAGACGGCAAAGAAGACACTTCAACCATGTCTGGCTCTTTCTGTTCTCTGTTGCAGCATTCCAAAAAATCATGTTTGCTGGTTTCTGTGAAATGCATATACGATTTATTTCCAAAAGGGGTTTTATGGACAAATAAGAGAGATGCTAATTAAATAAAGTCAGTTGGTTTCTTTACTGCAAAGACTCCAGGAGTTTTTTAATAAGCTAACATGCACCACCTTTTGATGTGCATCTCCAAAAGGGGTAACAGTATGCAGTATACTCAAACTTGCTTGCCTTTAGGTCCCTATTATTTGGGGGGAAAACTACTCTGTATTGACACAAGAATTTCAGACTTGGCTACATTTTAGATGCGTCCTAACCAGATACATGCCCTAGTCTCACTGAATAAATTTTGGATGTTTTTAGAAATTCCACAGCCACCTTTTTAATAAAGTGGGTTACTTCTACAGAGAATTCATCTTATCCATCTGCATTTGATTTGCCCCAATTTTACTCTAAGATGGTACAACTCTATTTTAAGAGATTCTTGCAGTTTTCCTCAGTGCCTGGCAATAAAGAGTACAATGTACACAAAGATTAGGTGGGAGGCTGAGAAGACTCATTCACTCACATTTACTGACTCCCTACTATGTGTGAGCTACTGTGCACTTTGGGGACCACAAAATCAGATTGGGGCCCATATCTCAAGTTGTGGGCAGTTGTTTCATCCAGTTAAAGATGAAACATTTACAAATAAATGAGTAATTCAGTGGTGGCAGGAAGCAGACAACATGTGAAGGGTATAAAAGGGGAGGAAGGGAGAGCTTGCATTCAGTGCCAAGACTTAGGTAAAGTATCATGGCCCATTAGAGGGAGTGAGAGAAGCCCAGCTCAGGTTGTGGAGGATCAGAGACTGCTCCTGCTTTGCAGATTTGAGATATATAATGAGCCTTAAAGGACTGAGGGCCTTAGTAGGAGCGTGAGCTGGAAGCTGACGGGCAGCTATAGAGAACAGGAGTGGGACCAATCGGGGGTAACAGTGGAAAAAAAGTTGGAAAGGTAGGCAAGGAGCCAAATCATGTGGGCACTTGAATGCCCAACTCTTGAACTTTATTCTGAAGCTGATAAGGAGACAAGAGTTTCAAGCATAGAAATAACATAAATCGTGATGCATTTAACAAAGATGAAAACAAACAAATCCCAAAACAAAAGCCCTCATTTTAGCTATTGAGCTTTTTTTTTTTTTTAAATGTTGTGCGGTCAAGTTCCAGCTCCACCACTTTTGTACTGAGACCTCAGTCAAGTCATTTAAAAGCTGTCAGAAGCCTGGATTTTCTCATCTGTAAAATGGGGGTGATAATCTCCGTATCGCCTGTACCACAGAACTGCTGAAGATTCAAAATTATGAGTGTGGACGTAAGCACACCATGCAAGCCTAAGTGGCTTCTTTACAAACCAGCATCCTCATTCTCCACAGCCGGGAGTGAGCCAGCCTGGGGATGCAGGGGCCAGCACGGGGTGGGGGTCGAGGGGCGCTGGGCCGGGCAAGCTCAAAGGCACCTTCCACCCATGGGAGTCAGGGCGCGCCACGTCCCCACGCACACGGAAGAGCTGGAGGGGGCCGCCGAACCCATCCCCCACCGCGGCGGGCCAGTCTCGGACCCCGAACTCCATTCCAGCGAGGCTGAGCCCGTGCCTTGAGGCCGACTAGAGGCGGCCGCCGGGCCTGTCTGGGGACGACTGAGAAAAGCGGGCTCCCGCTCCTCTACGGCCCTCCACGAGCCACCCCGGCCGCCTGGTCGGCCGAGGCGGTTCGGGCTAAACTGAGCGCTGCGAGGCCCCGAGGCCCGGGCACCACAGCCCGTCCGGCCGCCCCCTTTCCCCATCCGCGCCCAGCCACGCGGCCCCGCGCGCGGGAGCCGGCACCTCGTCGGCCTGGGCCGCCCGCCCCACTCCCTTTAGGCACGCAGCCCATTGGGCAGGACGCCGGGCCACCTCACCCCTGATTGGTGGGGAGCGGTGTCTGTCACCGTGGCGGCGGGGCTGTCCCGCGCCAGGCTCAGCTCGTGCCGCCGATTCCTGCATGGGAGAACAGTTCTCTCGGGATCCCTGGGATCTGCCTACCTGACGCCGGCTCCAAATCCTCCCGTCAGCTTAAGGTCTCAGTAGGCGACGCGTGCGACGAGCCCTGAGCAGCCAGTGAACAACGCCGGCCGCATGCGCTCGGCAGTCTTTCACGAAGGCGGGCTCTAGGCGGTGCGCACGCAGAGGGCGGGGGGCGGGCTCGCCTCCGGGGCGGGGCCTGGAGTGCTCGGGCCGCAGGGCCCCGAGCGCGCAGGCGCGGGCGCGGACACCGCTTTCCGACTGGTACCGCCAGCTGCTGGGAGCTTTCTCGTGGCGCGCTGCGGACGGTCTGGAGACTGACAGACGTTCGAGATTGGGCAGTTCGTGGCGCTTCTGCCTCGCAGCTTTTGTCATAGTCAGTGGTCGGAACCTCCTCTCTTGAGGGGGAGGAGGCCGTCTCACGCCTAGCAAATTCATCACCTCTACAGCCTTCTAAATTCGCGTCAGCCGCTTTCCACGGGGCTGCAGACTAGCATTCACGGCTCCTGGTGGTACGACCCCAACTCATCTCTCGCTCTGGGCCCCCTGAGCCTTAGGGAAGGCGGCAGTGTCACCCCGGCCTCCAAAAGAGAAGTCTAAGAAGGCTGCTTAGCGCTGGCTCCCTCGTCTGGCTCACTTTTCCTCACATTTACCCTGAACACTGCGTGTTTCAGATGGACAAAGGGTCCAGAGACGTACAGTTATATCAGTTAATTACACTATGCATTACGATTTTCTAAACTGGTGTTAAGGGCCGGGGGAGAGTCCGTGGGGCGGCGAGGCAGGATGACGAAGTCTGGTGGGGGTTGGGGATTCAGGTGGGGAAAAGTTGGCATTAAAGCTGAGGCCTGATTTTTACTGGCAAAGAGCAGGGAGAGGTGGGAGTAAGAATGAGTTAGGCAGGAGGAAAAGTGTGTAAAGGCTCTGAGGCCAAAAAGAGACAAGCACAGCTCAACCGGAAGGCTGCGTCCCAGATAGCTGAAGGAAGAGAAGTAATGTGAGATCAGGATGGAGAGCTCAGCAAGTGCTTTATAGACCTAAGGACGGTGGAAAGCCATAGCCATTTGAAGAAGAGGTTTTGTTTATTTTTTCTATAGTGAATACATGCATGGAGTTGTTGCCCCCCCCCCCATAAAGTATGCATGAAAAATGAGTCTACCACCTCTACACCCCAGGGTTCCTATTTTCTTCCTCAGAAGCAATGTGTCACAAGTTCTGGTAAATCCTCATTGAAAGATTTAAAACAAGGGTGTGCCGGATCACATTGTTTCAGGAAAATCACTCAAGCAAATGGATTCCAAGAGACAGGAGGCTTCTGCAGTAACCCAAAAGAGAGGCTTCCGGCTCCTTCCAACTCTGAATCACCACTGCTACTACCCTGCCAAGCTGCCCAAGCTGCACTCAAATCAGAGAAATGCTCAGAATGAGTTTGAATATGCTCTATGGCCCTTCAAGAAACATTTGATGTTTATCAAAGTACCTGAGACATAACAAACACTGAGAACATATTTGCTAAAGTAATAAAGATACTGTGGGAGAACAAAAATGAATCATTCACTCAGCCATTCTTCAGGATGACAGCTTTATGCTTTCTTTTCCTTCCTCAAACCTCTAGCATCACTTCCTCCTTACTCTCTCTCAGCTGCTGGCCTTGCTTCCTATTTCACTGAGAAAATAGAACTACTACGAGCTCCCACCACCACATCCATTGACCTGCTTGCATCTGTGCACATAAGCTCTGCATTCTCTGCTGCTACTATGAACAAACTTCCATGCTCCTAGAGAAGATCAACCTTCCCTCATTGCATCAAGTGCCATATCCTCTCACTGACTAAAGAATATCATCATTCTGGTAGTTCTCCCCTCTCTTGCATCATGACTTTTCACCTTTCTACTAGATCATTCCCAGTAACATGATGCAAACATGCTGTGATTTCTCCCATCTTAAAACAAAACCCCTCTCTTGACTCTACATGCTCCTGGCTACCTCTCTATTTCTCTGTGTCCCTTTTCAACATACTTCTTAGAAAGCATTGTGTGTACTTGCTGTCCAATTCCTTCCCTTCCACACTCTCTTGAATTCACTTCCATCAAGCTTTTCTCAAGTAGTTTCCATTGAAACTACTCTTGTCAAAAAGTACCTCCATGCACACACAAACCTGCACATGAATGTATAGCAGCTATATTCATAATTGCCCAAAACTGGAAGCAGCCAAGATATTCCTCAAATGGTGAACGGATAAGCAATCCGTGGTACATCCATACAATGGACTATTATTCAGCAATAAAAAGAAATGAGCTATCAAGCCATGAAAAGACATGGAGGAATGCATATTGTTTAGTGAAAGAAGGCAGTCTGAAAAGGTCACATACTATATGTTTCTACCCATATGACATCCTGGAAAAGGCAAAACTATAGAGACTGTAAAAAGACCAGTGGTTGCCAGGGGTTTGGGGAAAACAGAGGAGGGATGAATAGGTGAAACATTGATTTTTAGGTCAGCCAAATTATTCTGTTCCATATTTTAATGGTGGGTACTTGACATTATGCATTTGTCAAAACCCATAGAACTGTGCAACACAGTGAACCCTAACATAAACTATGAAGTTTAGTTAATGATAATGTATCAATATTGGCTCATCAACTGTAACAAATGTACCACATTAATGTAAGATGTTCATATTTGGGAAATTGAGTAGGGGAGAGAGGGGATACATGGGAACTCTGTGCCATCAGTTCAATTTTCTGTAAAACTGCTCTGAAAAATAAAGTCTATTAATAAAAAAAATTTAAAGAGCTGCCACATTCTCAGACCTCTTCCATGAGCTCACATTAATCTCTCTTCCTTTAGCTCTCTCCGATTAAGCTACACTGGACTTCCAGTTGAGCTGTACTAGTCTCTTCTCAGCCATTGCACAGGCTTTTCCTTCTGCCTAACTCATTCTTACTCCCCTCCCTCCCCCTTCTTTGCCAGTAAAAATCAGGTATCAGCTTTAAAGTCACTTTTCAGTGAAAGCTTCTCCACCTAAATCCCTAACCTCTACCAGACTTTGTCTTTCTCCTACATGGGGTTCCTTTGGCCCCAGGCTCTTCAGCATCAAGCACTTATGAAAACCGTAATGAATAGTGTAAATAGCCAATCAAGCCAGACTCTAATTGCTGTCTGTTCACAAGCCCCAGATCCTTATCTTTATAACAGTATGGCTGTATGAGCCTGGTATGGGTACACCTCTGTGTGTGCATGTGTGTGTGCACCTATGTGTACGTGGGCAGGGACGTGTTTGCAAATTTGGGCTCTTCCTGTCCCCCACACTGGGCTTCCAGATTCCCAGTGAGCTTCTGGGTGCAGCCTTACTGCCCCTAAAGTCTGTGCCCAAACTACTCACTCCCCTGATAGCACTTGTCGCAGCTGGTCACTCCATGCTCTTTATTTGGCTTCTGGGACACCACTTTCTCTATTTTTCTCCTATTTCACAGGGCTCTTTTTCTAAGTCTCCTGTCCTAGACCCTCTTCCTTTTCCTCTTCCTGAGCTCTAACAATTGGCATGTTCCAGGGCTCAATTCTAAGATTTCTTCTTTATCTACAATTACTCTTTAAATTATCTCATCCAGACTTTAAATACCAGACTTTAAAAAACATTGTATTCAGAGGACTCCTGAATTTATATTTCCAACTTGCATCTCTGCCCTGGACTCCAAGTGAGAGGCTCTTCTAAGCATGGGACCCCGAAGTCAGCCCTGTACATGGGTGCTAAAGGCCAGGCCCATTGTTTTTAGCTCATTAGTGCCATCCATGATCTAGAGCTCCCCGTGGGATCAGGCTGAGACTGGACTCAGTAAACTTTTTCTGTAAAGGGTTAGATAGTAGGTGTTTTAGACTTTGTGAGCCTAACATACAGTCTCTGTCACAACTACTCAGCTTTCGTGTGGCAGTGCAAAATTAGCCACAGACAACATGGAAATTAAGTGTGACTGTGTTCCACTAAAACTTTATTTACAAAAATAGGCAGTGGGCAGATTTGGTCTGAAGGTCTGACTCTTACCTATCCCTGAGCTAACACACACATTTTGTCTAGCTGCTTCCCTGCCCTACTCTGCTTCTCTCTCTTATTGGTTTCACCTGGGGGCACTTCATCACTCATTCACTTGCACAAGAATCCCATCTCAGACTTTGTTCCTAGGGAAGGTAATGTAGAATAGCACCCCGCCTACCTGTCCCATAAAGTATCTGATGCTTACTCTAAGGAATTTACCACAGTGTGTTGAAATTGCCTATTTATTTGTCTGTCTCCTCGCTAGATTGTGATCTCTTTGAGATTACTTGACTTTTTTTGCCTCAGTGTCCTTATCAGGTACAGAGTCTTGTTCACCTTTTAATAACCAAGATCTAGCATGTTTAATTATTACCACTACCCTATAATGCAAATGCCATTATTATCACTAGATTACATATGACAAAGCCAAGATTGAACAAATTAAATGTTTTCCTGAGAGCACACATGAAGGTTCACTTTATTTTGTTGCCGTCATCCTGTCCATCACCAAATCTTACTAATTGTTTCCCCACCAAGGGTTCTCTGTGTTACTTTTTTCATTTTCACACCTATTCTGGTGTCCTAATAGATTATCTGGGTGAGAAAAGGAGCAGGAGGGAGACTCAACTCGACTTAAATTTGTTGTGTTTTTCCCCAGATTGTGGCTATTTATTCCAAAATGAAATTTTATTAGTTTTCAAAAAATGTGGATGGTGGTGATGATTGCACAGCATCATGAAAGTAGTTAATGCCACTGAATTGTACACTTAAAAGTGGTTGAAATTACAAATACATGTATGTGAATATATGTATACTACCATAATAAAAATGCCTTAAAGCAAAACAAAAACCCCGTGATTTATGAGACTATGCAGAAACTAGCCTAATTTACATCTTTCTTCACATCAACTACTCCATGCTATACCACATTGAACTCTTTCACCTCCCTGAACATCCCATTTATTCTCTTTCCCACATATGGATCTTTGCATAGAATTCTGCTGGAATAGCCCCTCTCCCTTTATCTTACTAACATCACATATCAACTTGGTCATTACTTCCCCAAAGCATCTCTTCTGGACAGTCTCCCTCACCAAGGTGGGGTTAGCACCTCTCCGCATGCTTCTATTACACCCTGAACTTCCTTGAGTATAGTCCTTCAACTGTATTTTAATAGTTCATTTAGTTGTCCAAATCCCCACTTGTCTATAAGTTCTGTGGGTCAGGGACCTGTATATCTTATTTACTGTTGTATGTCCAGTGCCTAGCTGATTCTAGTACATATAAAGCACTTGAAAAATATTTGTTCCTTGAATAAATACGTCCAGAAGTTAAATTGGATCCTAAATCCTACACCATTTCTAGAGTTGAATCACAAACTTAACTTTTGACAGCCAAGTGTAAAGTAGAAAACCATACAACAATTGCTCAGGAGAAATATCACTTCTTCAAATAACCCTTCACTGGTAGTCCCTGCCCACCCCCCCACCCCCCCAGGTACCGCTCTACTTTTCCTTGGTAGCATTTATCAAAACTATAATAATAATTAATCATGGAACTTCTGGGAAGATGGTGGACTAGAAAGACGCAAGACTCTCTTCTCTCCCAGAAAAATAGCTAGAGGACAGACAGAAACAGCCTGGAAAAATATCTCCTAGGGTTTAGGACACCAGGGGAAGGCTGGACACTGCCCAGAAGAGAGAGGGGCAAAGGAAAGAATTGCAACGGCAAAACTGTGAGTTAAATGCTACAGCTGCAACTGCTGGCTTCCTCCTGTACCCCATAGACACTTATGATTTCTCATGCCTTGGGGGCCAGTGGCTACAAAGGGGGCCCCAGGGATCTCCCTCCCCAGGAAAGGGGAGAGAGGGGGACACAGCCTAAGGCTGTCTCAGTTTTTGACCCACAAATTTGGTCTGCTATGTCCCAGGAACCCTTCCAGGCCAGGTGGGGCCACAGTACTTACCCTGGGAACCAGCAAGGGACTAAAGAGGCTGACCCTCTAAATCACCCTCTCTATAGACCCGGACTGTTATTGAGGATGCAGACGGGAGTGGAATTATTTCCTATCCGGGAAAAGAGAAGGGTCTGCCAGCAAAGGCTGGAGAACAACCTTTGAGAAAGTTTGAAATACGAGACTCTTCCAGGCAGGATCCTCTATCACATTAATCCAGTCCTTGTTGCAGCGAATACATTCTGACCGGGTTTTGAACTGAGAGGGCTGCCAATGAGCTCCATCTGCTGCCAGAACAAGGAAGTGCATGAGGAAATTAAAAGTATATAATCAAGAGAGGCTTTTTCCCATCTTTAAAGCCTCCCTCCCCTAGAGGAAGTGGGTCTGCAACCCATTACTGGGTCCAGGGCCCAGATCTGAGCAACTAACAGACATTCCTAAAGATCCAGAGCAGGTTGAACCAAGAATCAAAGAACAGCAGTAACACACAGCCTCCTGCCACTAAATTCCTACAAAACATAGTGAGCATCTGAGTAAACTCACCATCCTAATCAGATCCCTAGACATAAGCAAAAAGTTATAAGGCATACTAAGAAAATGGAAGAAATGGCCCAAGAAAAGGAATATATCAAAGCCCCAGAAGAGACATAGGATTTGAGACAACTAATCAACAAGATGCACGCAAATTTCCAAAATCAAATTAATGAGTTGAAACACAATATGGCTAAAGAGATAAAGGACATCAAGAAGACACTGAGGGAAACGGATGTGGCTCAAGCAATTGGGCTCCCGTCAAACATATAGGAGGTCCAGGGTTCATTTCCCGGGGTCTCCTGGTGAAAGGGAAGCTGGCCCGCACAGAGAGCTGGCCCATGCGGAGTGCTGGCCTGTGCAGAGAGCTGGTGCAAAAGATGACACAGAGGAAAGACAATGAGAAATGCAGCAGACCACGGAGCTGAGGTAGCGCAAGAGATTGAACACCTCTCTCCCACTCTGGAAGGTTCCAGGATTGGTTCTCAGTGCCACCTAAAGAGAAGACAAGAAGACACAGAAGAACACACAGAGAGCAGACAGCAAGTGCAAAAAACGGGCAGTGGGGGAGCGGGGAATAAATAAATTTTTAAAAATCTTAAAAAAAAAAAAAAAGAAAAAGACATTGAGTGAGCACAAAGAATAATTTGAACACCTGAATAGAAAAGTAACAGAGCTCATGGGAATGAAAGACAAAATAGGTGAGATCAAAAACACATTAGAGGGGGAGCGGATGTGACTCGAGCAGTTGAGCTCCTACCTCCCACATGGGAGGTCCCAGGTTCGGTTCCTGGTGCCTCCTGAAAAAACAGAAACGTGAACAACAAGCAAAACAAATGAGAAAACTAACTCAGGGAAGCTGATGTGGCTCAGTGGTTGAGCGCTGGCTTCCCACATACAAGGTCCCAGGGCCGGGAACCTCAAAAAAAAAATACAACAGCAGACTTGAAATGTTAAAAGAGAGAATAAGTGATACAGAAGACAGAACAGCTGAAATTGAAAGAGAAAAGAACAGAGAGAAAAAGTATGGAAAAAATTGAGCAGGGGGTAAGGGAGTTGAATGATAACACAACACAATGACATACATGTCATGGGATTTCCAGAAGGAGAAGAGAAGGGAAAAGGGACAGAAAGAGTATTTGAGGGGATAATGGCTGAAAATTTCCCAATTTTCATGAAAGAAATTAACTTACATGTCCAAGAAGTACAGCATGCCCCAATCAGAATAAATGTGAATAGACCTACTCCAAGACACATACTCCTCAGAATGTCAAGTCAGAGAGAAAATTCTGAGAGCAGCAAGGGAGAAGAAAACTATCACATAAAAGAGATGCCCAGTAAGACTTAGTGTGGATTTCTTATCAGAAACCATGGAGGCAAGAAGACAGTGGTATGATACAATTAGACTACAGAAAGAGAAAAACTGCCAGCTGAGAATTCTTTATCCAGCAAAACTGTCCTTCAAATATGAAGGTGAGTTTAAAATAATCACAAACAAACAGAAAGTAAGAGAGTTCATCAAAAAGAATCCACTTTTGCAGGAAATATTAAAGGGAGCCTTACAACCTGAAAGAAAAAGACAGGAGAGGTGAGCAAATGTAGCTCAGTGGTTGAGTGCCTGCTTCCCATGTATGAGGACCTGGGTTCAATCCCTGGTACCTCCTAAAAAAAGAAAAAAAAAAAAAAGACAGGAAAGAGAGGTTTAGAGGAGAGTATAGAAGACAAGAATAGCAGAAAGATAATCAAAAGAGTAAAAAGACAGACAAAAATAAGATATAATGTAGGAAAACCAAAGAATAAACTGGTGGAAGTAAATAATGCATTTATAGCAATATCATTGAATGTGAATGGATTAAACTCACAAGCAAAAGATATAGGCTGACAGAATGGATAAAAAAAACACACGAGCCATCTGAATGTTTCCTACAAGAGACTCACCTCAGACTTAGGGATACAAATTGGCTGAAAGTGAAAGGATGGGAAAAGATACACGCAAACAGTAACCAAAAAAGAGCAGGGGTAGCTATATTAATATCAGACTAAACAGATTTTAAATGCAGAAAGCTATAAGAAATACAGAGGGCCATTATATATCAATAAATGAGACAAATCCACCAGGAAGAAATAAGAGTCATAAATATCTATGCACCTAACCAGGATGCCCCAAAATACATGAGGCAAACTCTGGCAAAACTGAAGGAAGAAATAGACATCTCTACAATAATAGCTGGAGACTTCAACACATCACTCATATCATTAGGTAAAACAACTAGACAGAAGATCAACAAGGAAACAGAGATTTGAACAATATGATAAGTGAGCTACACCTACCAGACATACAGAATGTTGCATCCAAAATCAGCAGGTTATACATTCTTCTCAACTGCTCATGGATCTTTTCCAGGATAGACCACATGTTAGATCACAAGGAAGGTCTCAAGAAATATATAAAAAACTGAAATTATACAAAGCACCTTCTCAGATCATAATGGAATGAAACTGGAAATCAATAATAGATGGGAAAGGGGAAAATTCACAAATGTGTGGAGGCTGAACAGCACACTCCTAAACAATCAGTGGGTCAAAGAAGAAACTGTAAGTGAAAATAGTAAATATATTGAGACAAAGGAAAACGAGAACACAACTTATCAAAACCTATGGGCTACAGCAAAGGTAGTGCTTTTGCTGAGAGAGAAATTTATAGCCCTAAACACCTATATTAAAAAAAAAAAAA
>JAQZBX010043622.1:0-21605 GCA_029593785.1 Cabassous unicinctus | reverse complement strand
ATTATTCTAGCATTTCATTTTTAAAATGAGTGTTTTAGTCAGCCAAAGGGGTGCTGATGCAAAATGCCAGAAATCTGTTGGCTTTTATAAAGGGTATTTACTTGGGGTAGAAGCTTACAGTTCCCAGGTCATAAAGCGTAAGTTACTTCCGTCACCAAAGTCTATTGCCACATGTTGGAGCAAGATGGTGCTGACGTCTGCAAGGGTTCAGGCTTCCTCTTCCTCTTAAGGCTCTGTGGTTCCAGCTTCTTCCAGTCTCAGCCACAGGCTGAGACAAGTCTTGTCTCTCTCCTGGGGCTCATTTCTCTCTGGGCTCAGCTGCTCTGCTCTCTCCACCAGGCCAGCTGTAAACTATCAGGCGAATGGCTCATCTCTCTTCCCAGGGCCACTGCCTTGTCTAATGGAGCCTTCTCTCTTTCTTCAATTATCTGCTTCTCTGTGTATTTACTACCTGGGGCTACAGCATTAAAACTCCAACTAACTCCTCTGCTGTTTAGTTTTCTCTGTGAGTCGCTGCCCACCAAGGGGTTGGGGACTTGAAGTCCCACTGACGTGGTCCAATCAAAGCCCTAATCACAACTCATTCAAGTAAAAGTGAAACCTCTGAATCCAATACAATCTAATATGCCCCAGAAGAACAGACCATTCATAAACATAACCCAATATCTATTTTTGTAATTCATAAACAATATCAAACTGCTACAATGAGTACTATAAATTTAAGAGTTATTGCATTATTGAAACTATAGAATTTCTGGCTTTATGAGTTCTTCTGTAGTTTATCTTATGTATTCTGCTGTTATAGTAAATTATCACAATCTTTTTTTTAATTGAAATTCTATTATATCTTACATATTTTCAAAATAAAGTTGGAGTGTCCTTAGTATTCTCATCAGTTTTCAGAGCTCTTGTTGATTTTGCTGACATCATATTTCTTGGTGCCAAGCCCCTGTAACTGAGTTGCTATTGATAGGAGAATAAAGATTTTGTGAAAAACTTAGCATTCCAGTGGTACGGTACTTTTTTTCTTCAAAGTTTTTAATTATAAAGGTGAAGTAATTTCCTTACAATTGAGAATTTTTAGGAAATAGACAAAAAGTCACCCTCTACTTTTTACATGTGTTGTTTTTATAAATGTGATAATTTATATATTTAAATATAGTTAAATATTATGAAACATTTCATAGTAAAGTATTGCTATTTGAAAGTTAGAATGTAAATATGAAAACCTTTCACCCTTCTTAGAGCTCTGTCCAAAATATCTTTATATACTTTATGCTTTAGTAAAAATGGTTGTGTGCACTTTACATACTTTTTTGACCTGGTATCATTGTTAGGGTCATTTTCTTTGCTGTGCTGCACTGATTTATCTAGTGAGCTTACTTTGTGCCATTGGCCACACAGAAATACATAGTTCAGATTGTGTCTTTGAGCTTATAGCTTAGAACCCTGTCAGAGGAGCAAAAATACAAGTAATTATTAAGCTTTGTTGTAAATCCAGTAACAGAAGCGATATAAGATATTTGTGAAAAAGATTTATTGTGTATCTGAAAAGCTATCTGCATATTGGAAGGTGGCCGTTATTGGAACTTCTGTTTTTCAAATCTGTGGAACACTTTGTTCATAGATTTTGAAGCCCTCCTCAACTCAATAGCAGTAGCTCTTATGCTTCAAAGGGAGTTGGAGAGTGTGAAGCCCCAATGGGCTGGTGAAGTACACATTGAAAACTTTTCACCTTCACTTTACGCTGAACTCCTTGGTTAGCCTTGTGTTTGAGAGTACAAGTTTAGGCTGGTTAGAAGAGTGTAGTAACAATGAGAAAATATGATGCCCCGAACTTCAGCAGCGGGCTTTGGTTAAAAGAGACTTGGGAGGGGAACCCATAGAATGTGACAGTAAGTTGTGAAGAGGGAGAAACTTAGGAAGACTTTCTGTTTTCAGGTTTTATAGTTTGGTTGGATAATGTTGCTAAGACAGTTGTTACCTGAAAAGAAAGGGGTTTTTCTTTTCTTTTTTGACACTGATGTCTGGCCCTCTGGTGGCTGATGGCTGGTCGTCTGGTGTTCCATGCTGGTTGTTTCCACTTAGTTCTTGGAACCTTTATTGGGCTTCATTTTATTTTCTTTTCTTGTTTTTTAACTCAGGATGTGGGATTTGTACCCTAGGTGATAAGGATCCTGTCTCCCTTGCTGCCTGAACGTGGTGCTATGTGGCATAACATCATGGATAGTATAGACAGCTTTTATTTGTTTTTTTATTTTTTATTTTTTTAAATATATTTTTAAAATTTTTAGAATATACTTAGATTATACAAATGTTACACAAAAAATATAGGGATTCCCCACACCTCCCACACCCTCCCACATAAACAACATCCTTCATTAGTGTGGCACATTGATTGCAATTGATAAACGCATCCTGGGGCATTGCCATTGTTCATGTGGTTTACACTCTCTCCCACACAATTCTGCAGGTTATGGGAAGATATATAATGGCCTATATCTGTCATTGCATTGCCATTCAGGACGATTCCCAAGTCCCGAAAAAGCCCCCGCATTACGCCTGTCTTTCCCTCTCCCTGCCCCCAGAGCCTCCAGTGGCCACTGCCTCCACATCAATGCTGTACTTTCTTCCATTGCTAGAATCATAACAAGTCTATTATAGATACCAGTAAGTCCACTCTAGTCCATAGTTCATTCCCCAATCCTGAGGAACCTCTAATTGAGAGGGGGCTTTGATCCCATACAACCAATGGATGGGACTCTCTTGCTTGAAGCTGTAGGCTCTCTCGTTTCCTTGGTATGGTGGGGCAACTTTTCTTTAAGAAGTAACTGAAACATTGACCTTTGATGTTACATGTGGTTCTCTAAACCCTCTGTGAGAACTGTTTCAACACCTGTTCCCTGAAAGTCTGCTTAGCCACAATTTCTGGACATTTCACTCATGCTCATGCTCTTCTACTTGTTCACCACATGACTGCCATCTTTTTGCTTCTCTGTTCCCTAACACACTTATTAATGTTGCCCACAGAACATGCTGTAGAGGTGCTTGCTCGCTCCTGTGGCCCCTTCCTGCTTGTGCCAATGCCACGCTGTACTTGCTCTGCTGAAATGGAAGGAATCTCTTCTTGCAGCCTCAGTACCCTCTTCATGCCATGTTTTGTCAGGATCATCTCCAAGAGCACTCTGATTGCTGCTTGGATTTTGCATGGGTACCATTTTTTCAGTTTCTATTTGTTGTCCCCCTCTCCAAAATACTTAGTTGTGCACGTTTGTGGTTGACAGTGAGGCCCTGTTTTGAGCTGAATGCTATGTTAGGTTCAATATCTTTTGTCCACAGACATCTACTCCCACTCCTCCCACTCTTCTCTTTCTTTCTAGTCATTCATAATCCTCTGTCTTGATGGCCATAGCAGACTTTTTGGCTGACTGGGCTTCACTAAAGTTTTCATATTGTGTTAACAGCTAAATGAAATATCTTTTTTACAAGTTACTTTCCTGCTGCCCTAATAATTGTCTTTGCTGATTTAATCTGTTTTCTTTTGACTTATTAATTTTGTTACTAATTCAGTATAAGCATCTATTTCAATATACTTGTCAACTAACTTGATCACTTGCATGTGTTTCTTACTTTTTAAAATGGGGCTTGTGGAGCAGCACACACAGCTTTTTCATGTGGGGATATCACCACCTTGTGGACCTCTAAGAGATTGCTAAGGAAGTTCTTTAAGCCCAGCTTCTTTTTTCCCGTTATTGGTAAATTTAAACTCACATCTGTGAATGCTAGACCCTTTAATACCATATCTTAGTGTTTATTCAATTCAATTCAATTCATTCATTCATTCATTCATTCGTTCAGAAAATGTCTTGAATGCCAGCAGGCATTATGTGGTGTACATATTGGGATACTGATGAGTTAGAGTAAAAGCTAATGGGAGAAGTCTCCTAAAATAAATGATTAGGACACTCTGGCGACTGCTTAATGTGAACACGTACAAAGTGCTCTGGGAACCCAGGAGAAGAATGACTCACCTTATTTGGGAGACACTAAAACATTGCTTAAAGGAGGTGGAAGTAAACTGGAACCTGAAGGATGAGTAATAAGTTTACCAGATAAAAGGTAGTATTTAGAAGCTGGAACACGCAGGTTTATTCAAAGGCCCTGAGGCATGGGTGGAAAACAGTATGATATGGCTGAACAGGGTGCAGTTTGTAGCATAGGATATATTGGGGTTTGGAGCAAAAGGTAAAGCTGTAGGTTGGGCCTTTCAGAGGTGGTTGTAAGAGAGGAAACAACAACTAGTATTTCTTGTTTACGTATTGTGCAAGTGACTTTATATATACTGTTTTATTAAATCAAATACCTTTGTGTAAAATACCTCATTTTACAGTTGAGGAACCTTTCTCAGAATTTAACTTACATCTAGGATGAAAGAGTGTATATTTCAAGATTTTTGGTCTTTGCATCACACCATAACTGCTTCCTTCTTGTGCTATGCCAGGGGATTTGGACTTTGTCCTGTTAAGGAATCGTGGGTTGTAAACAGAAGCATTTCATGATCTGATTTACATGAGTAAATGATAATTGAAATGCATGCCCTGTTTCTGCTAGGTACAATACGTTGTTCCTGCCTAAAAGTTGTGTAGTAGAGGGAATATACCTAGATACTTCAAGTGTAAGAAATCATTAGAGGAAAAAAAAATAAAACAGAATGAAATTAGGTGGGATAAGTATTTTGACCATGGAAAACAGTGGATGAGAAGATTTTATTAAAGAAGTAGGGTTTGAGCCGTTCGTTTAAAGTTAGAATGTGATTTAGAAGGTGGAGAGAGACAAACATCTTAAACAAATTGGCAGAGTTAAGAGGGAACAAACAGGAAAGTAGCCTGTTGGAAACTGTGGGTTTATTTTGAGGAGTAGTAGAAAATAAGGTTGGAAAAAGTGGGACCAGCTTATGTATTTGCCTCTTGCCCATTATTCTAAGTCTAACTTGGCATTCTGGTTTAGATTTGGAATAATGAGCAGTTGGGACCAAACATATTTAATCATTTCAAAGCCCTTCTATCTGATGATAATGGAAGGTGAATTGATCATTTTGAGAATGTTTGTGTGGTTTTCTTTTTTTTCTTTTTGTTCTTTGTTTTGTTTTATTTTGTTTGGATTTCTTTCTTTCTTCCCTATTGATGAAAAACAAGAGCCGGAACCTTCGAGTGCCTTGTCATACACTGGGACTTTTGTTGCTTTCATTTTTACAGCCATTTTAGGATGTAGGATGTATTTGAGTCAAAGCAGTCATCCATTGTACTTTTTGCTTGGTCTAAAACTTACAGGCCTTTTCTAAGTGTTCATTTTGGCAGGTCAGAGAACTTGTAGAGGTTTCTCTTTTTTACCCATTGCTGGTGGTGTCAGACTTAGGTTATTTGGAAATGGTCAGGGTTATTCCAAGATTTAGCTGTAGCCATTTCAATTTCCCTTGAAAGGGCTCCTTAGCTTATAATTTTAGAACATAAAACAATTATTTGAGAAAAATTAAAATAGCATTGGTTAATAAAACACATGCAACTAATTGCATGGCCATTAATAGAATTCTATTTTACTGTCAATTTTTCCTGTTGTGGCTTGATATTCACACAACTTTTCTCAAGGTTTTTCAGAGTTGACAAGCTCTGTGAATAAGAATCACCTGGGATATTTATTTAAAAGGCACTTTGAAGGGTCTACCATCCACTGGTCAGAAACTTGGGGATTGGGTGAGATAGAGCCTGGGGCCATGCATTTTTTTTTTTTTTTTAACTTTTTAAAAAATTGAAGTTTATTGTTCATACATGAACATCCATAAGCAATAAGTGTATTGTATATATACACTTATATATAGTTGTGAACTTATAAAACAAACTTGCATATCATCATACAGGGCTCCCATACCCCCACCACCAATACTTTTCATTGTTGTGAAGCAGTTTTTATAAACTATGAAAGAACGTCATCAAAACATTACTACTAACTATAGCCAATATCTTACATTTGTTGTAATTTTTTTCCCTCAACTCCCATCCGGTTAATGACATCCTGTGTTAGTATTATATACTTGTTATAGTTCATGAGAGAATGTTCTCATATTTGTTCTGTTAACCACAGTCCATCTTCTACCACAGGATTCATTGTGTTATACAGTCTCATGTTTTTACAGTCCATTCAAAGTGTACACTCAGTGGCTCTCATATTCATCACAGAGTTGTACTGTCATCACCCCAGTCAATTTTAGAACATTTTCATTACTCTAAAAGGAAAAATCCCATACCCTTATAGCCCCCTTTTGTTGTCCCTTAGAATTGATATATTATCTTTGCCATTGCTGCAAAAGTATTACAATATTACTGTTAACTATAATCCATAAATTACATTAGTTGTAATTTTCTCATGTATCACCATATACTTAACACTTTGTAAAGGAAGAACATTCTCATACTGTTACCACAATCTTCATCCACCATCAAAATCACTATGTTATACTTAAACACTTTTGCACTTCAAAGGACTTTGTCAAGAAAGTGAAAAGGCAGTCTACTCAATGGGAGAAAATATTTGGAAACCACATATGCGATAAATGTTTGATTTCCATTGTATATAAAGAGATCATACAACCCAACAATAAAAAGACAAGCAACCCAATTAAAAAGTGGGCTAAAGACTTGAATAGACATTTCTCCAGAGAGGAAATACAAATGGCCAAAAAGTACATGAAAAAATGTTCAACATCCTTAGCTATTCGGGAAATGCAGATCAAAACTATACTGAAATATCATTTCACACCTTATAGAACGGCCATTATTACAAAAACAGAAAACTAAGTGCTGGAGAGGATGTGGAGAAATAGGAACATTCCTGCACTATTGGTGGGAATGTAAAATGGTACAGCCTTTATGGAAGACAGTTTGGCAGTTCCTCAAGAAACTATATATAGAACTGCCATATGATCCAGTAATCCTGTTACTAGGAATATATTCAGAAGACCAGAAAGCAAGGATGTGAACTGATGCTTGCACACGGATGTTCATAGCAGCATTATGCACAATTGCTAAAACATGGAAACAACCCAGGTATCCATCAACTGATGAGTAGATAAACAAAATGTGGTATGTACATATGATGGATACTATTCAGCTTTAAGAATAAATGAAATTGGGATGCATATGACAACATGGATGAACCTTGAGGACATGATGTTGAGGGAAATAAGTCAGACCAAAAGGACAATAATTGTATGGTCTACTAATATGAACTAAAACGATGAGTAAACTCATGGAGGTAAACTCTAGTGTGTAGGTTACTAGGAAATTGAATGTGAGTTGAAAATGGGAGCTGATGCTTAATGTATGTAGAATTTTTAAAAAGGTTTATTAAATGTATGGAAATGAATAGAGTTGATCGTAATACATTATAGTGAGTATAACTAGTACTGCTGGTTTATAAATGTGATGTGGCTGAAAAGAGTAGTTTGTGGATGTAATATTTCAGTTGAAAGGAAGCTAGGGAGTCTTGTAGGGACATGACATTTTTTTTTTTTTTTTTTTTTTTTATAAGAACACTTTAGCTTTTTTTTTCTTTTTAAAGATTTATTTATTTATTTGTTTATTTATTTATTTATCCCCCCTTGCTGCTTGTGCTCACTGTGTCCATTTCCTGTGCGTTTTCTGTGTCTGCTTGTCTCCTTTGTTGCGTCATCTCGCTGCGCGAGTGATGCACCGTCAGCTCACCGTGCTGCGCGGGCCTGCTTGCCTTCACCAGGAGGCCCTGGGAATCAAACCCGGAGCCTCCCATATGGTAAACGGGAGCCCAACCACTTGAGCCACATCTGCTTCCCATGCATTTTTAATTAGTATCCCAGATGATTCACCTTTAAGAACACTACAGAGAATAAAATCTCAGTATTAGTCCTAGATTAAAATTTTTTTTTATTATTATTGATAATAACACAGCTGGTCTTCTGTTAGCAAGCTTCGTTGCTTGTTAGTCTATAAGGGGGATCTCAGATTCCATTTGTCTGCCCTTAAGTATAGGAAAGTTTGCTACTGCTACCATAATTACTATTTTTATAGCTCCCCCCCCCACCCCCAACTTTTCTTTTTAAAAATCACTTTGACATGTAAGAATGTTGTAAAACCCCTAGGGTAACAGCTGCACTGTGAGAAGGGATATTTGCAGAGCTTGAAGGGAAGGAGGTTATATCCTATGCTAAACACTGCCCCCCTGAGCCACAATTGTAAGTGGAAAAAAAAATGAGTGCAATTAGCAGTTAGTACAGTACTTTCTAATAAAGTAAGGAGAATTTTCTGGACCCTTAAAACTAAATAAACCATATTTCATGGTGTAATCTCACAACAAGTAATTTTTAGAATGGAAACCAAACATAAATTCTGTGGGGGATGGATGAAGTGAAAGAAAAGGAGGATTTTTCTAGCTTTCAGCTATTGCCAGAACATCTTTAAAATGAGAGTCACTGGTTTTCTACTCTAAATTTTAACTTAGCTTACTTTCATAAAACTTGAATTCTTAAAAAAGGCAACTCAATAATAAGGGAATTAGGATTATATATGGCCTGGCATGTAGTAGATACTTACTAAATTAAACAAATCTTTATTGATTGAAGGATTATTCTCTGCAAATGTCTACTCAAGCAGATATAGCTTTTGCAGGCTAATTTTTATATTATTTTCAGCAGATAGAGAAATAGCCCATCTATCAGATAAACAAGATTATAATAAATGGGAGAGATTGGGAGGACCATTTTCTTATCGTTACTTCCTTCCGTGACTACTTTCCCCATAAGAAGAGTCAACCCTAATTATAGGTTAATCAATATTCAGTGTGCCAGAATATTTGCTGTCACAGTATTTTATCGACATAGGTTGCAGCTCACTTACTGTATGTTTTATGATCAGTGCTAAGAAAGCTGAGTCGACAAACCTTGGGCTTATTTTGTCTATATTAATTTTGCCTTCAGAATCGACAGATACAAAATAACTGAAAAGCCTGTTAATGTTTCTTATATTTTCCATGTCACAGTTAATTTAGGCCATAGTCGACATTTATTGTGCTTTTTAATATGGCAAAACTATTAGTTATCATAGAATAATTATCTGCATTTAATGAGTATTGTTCACTTAATCTTTGCAGCAGCTGAGATTATCCAAGTCCACACAATTCATAAGTGGTGATCTTCCCTAATTTGCTATTGTCCCACTCATTTCCCTTGATCAACCTTTTGGTGATAAGGGAACATTGTAATAGCAGATTTTAAAAGTTTACAAAATAATTCAGTTTTTACCTTTCTATTTCAATATTTTATCACTTGCTACTTTAATTTTTTAAAACTAGTCTTGAATTTGACAGAACATACAATTTTTACTTGATGCAAATCAAATTTTAATAATAATGCTGTCACCTTATGTTAAGAAAGACAAGTGAGTTTTTCCCCCAAACTAAGCTATTCTTTGTTGGTTACAAAAAGCTAGGTAAAGCATTGATAGGGTATAAAATAATTTTTGATGTACCTTGCGTTTTCATTCGAGAAATCATTCTTTTATGGCTCTTAGTTGTAGCTAAATTCTGGTTGACAGTGTTTTTCCTTTGTTTTCTTCAGGCATTGCTATTGGGCAGTAAGTAATCATGAAATTGGTTAAGAATGAATCGCTTTGGAAGCAAATAGCCCAATGAAAACAATTAGGTGATAGTGATTGATGTTATTGAACAACTTAATTATTCAGAATTTTAAATAGAGTTTAGTGTCATTTAAAAAATTTTGCAATGAATCGATTTACAAAAACTTTGACTTGGTAGAGATTGCTGAAGACTGCCTTGCACTTAGGTGGTACCATATGGCCACACATTTGGCTTGATGTCATGTGGTCTATATACATCCCTTCTATCCCTGTCATTGGGTAGAATATGGATGTGTTGGTGAGATTTGAAGCTGTCACCTTAGTATATGCCATGGAAACTATGGGTTGAGAATGGCTGAGCCACAAAATAGAAAGTATCTGGATTCCAAATACCATGGAGTTACCATATCACTATTGGACTACTAGTGCAAAGACTTTTATGTTTGTGAGAGAAACAAACTTTTTCCTTGTTTAAGCTGTTGCTATTTTAGCTTTTTGTTTTGTTTTAATAGTAGACAAGTCTATATTCCAATTAACTGATAAAATTGACTGTATAAAATAAAATTATTTTATGAATAAACAAAAAGCACAATAAACCAAGCAAAAAGCACAATAAACAAAGTCAAAGGGTAAACAACAAATGGGGGAAGGCAGAGATTCATAGCTCATGTCTTTAAAAAAAAAGCTAATCTCCTTTTTTCATAATGCTCTCCTAGATAGAAAAAGTTCCACAACATAATAAAAAATGGGGTAAAAGTTATGAACTGGTTTCAATGAGAAAGAAGTAGAAATGACTCATGAACATAAGAAAGGGTAGTCTTATAATAATAATAAGAAAAAAAAATTGAGAGAAATAAGTATCATTTTCACCAAGCAGACTGGCAAAAATCCAAAAGTTTGGTGAAAAGCCCAAGTGATATAGTGCCTTGCTGTGTGCTTCCCTGCTGCTTCCCCTTCACCAAACCTGTTTTTTTTGTGGGGGAGGAGGGGGGGTGATACCAAAGAATTTATTATAAATGTAGTGGCAACTACATTGAGAATAATCGTTATTAAAAAGGAACTAGAAAACTACACACCTTTAAAGTATGTGCTTTTTTCCTGCTACCTTTAAGTTATGACTAGTACCCGCATTTTAAGTATTAACTACTTAATAAGATGGTCCATTTTCACATAATTTCATGACTGTATCTCCACCTTAATTTTTAAAGTACTTGACCAGTTGCAATTATTATTCTCTGTTTTTATCAATTCTGTAATGATCTGTAGAATTTTGTCATTTTCAAGGGACATCTTGGGATTTTCAAGCTTTTTTCTTAACACAGAATCAATAAGAACTCTCAACTGCTTAAAAATCACTGCACCAAACCTGTTTTAACCACACTGGCCTCCTTGCTGGGCAGTGTCAGCCTTGGGGCTTTTGTACTTTCACTAAGATCCTCCCTGCCCTTCGTTTTGAATACTCATCTCTTAGGGATCCATATGGCCATCTCTTTAATCTCTTTCATCTCTTTGCTCATCTGTCCTCTTCCAAATGAGGCTTGTTCTGACCATCCATTTAATATTGTAGCCATCTCCCCTCCCCCCTAATTTTCCTTACTCTGTGCTATTTTTTTTTTACACATCACCTTATGACTTGTGTAATTTACCCATTTGTTGTTTTTATTGTTAATTAACTGTATTACCCTGCCAGAATATAAACTATAAGGGCAGAGATTTTTTTTTTATTTTTTCCTAAAGTATCCTAAGAACAGCCAGCAAAATAAAATTGTTGAAAATTTATTAAATAAAGATATACCAAACTATATTAGTGAGGCTTTGGGGAAGCAGGTAGGCGTACAAATTGCTAATCACTGGTGGAGGGCAATTTGACAATATCTGTCAAAATTGTAGTGTAATTTTGACCCAGCATTTGTACTTCTGGAGTTTATCCTCAAGTTATGTCTGTATCTACAAAATTATTCATTGTAGGTTTGTCTTAAAAAAAAAAAAAAAAGTTGTATACAATTAAAAACAATCTAAATGACCTTGAATAGGGGTTGCTTAAGTATGACACATGCATACAATGGGATGGGATGCTGTGCAGCTGTAAAAATGCACAAGGATGCTCTCTAGCTTCCAATGAATAGATATCTAAGAGTTACCGCAAAGAAAAGAACAGTGTGTAGAGAGTGCTGTCTTTTCTGTTGTTGTTGTTGTTGTTTTTGAAAAGATCATGAGGGAAATAAGAGTATATTGAATGTATATTCATAAAGAAATTCTGAAAGGATACATAGGAAATATGGTGAGGAAATGTGGAAACTTGGTAGACAGGAGAAAGGGTTGGGAGGAATGCATTTCACTGTTTATCTTTTTATGTATATTTTTATTTATGGAACAGTTGAAAATATTTCCTGTCTTAAAAATTAAACTAAAAATGAAACTCGGAATGGTAGATGCTATAGGTCTAAGGAACATTTAAAGAATTTAAATATAATAATAAAGTCTTTAGCTCATTTGAAGGATCAAAGTAATTTAAAAATGATTCTAATAGTTGAATAATGGTATTTTTTATGTAGATATTTTAGTTTTAATTTTTTTTCATGATTCTGAAAGTAACATGTGTGCTACATTTTGTTCTATGATGTGTTTTAATTTGTTTGTTGTTATAATCATCTGATTGTCTTCTCTTTTCTTTTCAGTCCTGATGATATTGGGACCTGCTGGTATATTCTTCTCTCTGGTTCCGTGTTCATTAAGGAATCCATGTTTCTTCCAAGAAGCAGGTATCGTATAGACATCCTATAATAGATTATCCATGAAGCTTGATATTCTTTTGCAGAATTGAGCAATTTTGCATAATTATTTTCCTGTTTCACAAAGCAAGGCCACACTTTGGGAGTATTGATAAATGAATCTTTAAGAAATAACTATTTTATGAAGTACTTCCAGTCTGTTTAACAAAGGGCCAAGAAGGGAAAACATGCTGGTGACATGTACATTTGTTACATGAATATTTCAGCTGTATTTAGGGCACGTTTGTTCATAGGGAATGAAATCTGCCTCAAGATGGCTTTTGTAAAAGCAGAGTAGCTGAAGAATATAACAAGCAGTCTCATAAGCATCTAAGGAGAGGCAAAGAAAGTGATACCACATGGGACTAGAAATGGAAAGCCCGGAATTGCCGTTGACTCTTCTGCCTCTCAGGACCATATGGTCTTTCATTTTTTTGCATTTCTCTGGATTGGCTTCCTAGTCCCTAAGGCTCTTTCTTTCTTCCTGTGACTTTGACTTGTGTATGGCTGGCTGTTGATTGGTGATCTTATATCCCTAATGTTTAAACCATTTGACTGTAATGCCTGTGTCTTTTCCATGAGATTCCTCAAGATACATAATCTGATTGGTGCAACTTGGGGCAGATGTTGCCTCTGTTCCAGTCAGCTGTGGTCAGAGGGCTAGGGCTCATCTGGTATATACATGACCCCCTGTGTTCAGGTTACCCAAAGAATTAGCTACTGACAGTTTCAGTAGTTATTTTTTCCCATAATTATGTACTTTTCACAATGAAATATTTTTATTTTGACCAAATATTTTTTAATTGACTTAATATCCTAATTCTCTAGATATTTTATTTTAATTGACTTAACTTATTAAAGTGTATTCACTCTTCTGCTTCATAACACTGCCGTAAAAATATTTAAATATATTCCTGATAAGTGATTTCTGAATGGGTCAGGAACATGTTTAGAATCTGTTTTAAAGATGTGAGCAAATTTTTATAAACAGAGTCTGTGAGACAGGGAGAGGTAATTTTACTCTGTAGAGAAAGAGATCAGCCTTTGGCTGCTAATATGGTAATGAAAGAGTACTAGAGGCACATTGCATCTAATTAAAAATAATCTCTGGGCAATTCCCTTGCCTCTTTGGCCTTCTTCTCAGAGATCAGATTGGCTGGCCTCTTATTCTCTTTGGAAAATGGCCTCAGGAGGGAGGGAAACTCTTTTGCTTGTTCGTTGTTGTTCTTAGTAGCAATAGTCATAGTAGTGATAACAGTATTCTTGGTAGCAGGAGCAGTAACAATAGAAGCAGTAGAAGTCCTGATAGTTGTAGTAGCAGTAGTATTAGTAGTAATAAAATGATGATAGTAAGATAGCTATGGCTTTTATAAGTGCTTTCTATTTTCCCAGGCAGCATTCTAAATGCTATATATGCATGGTATCATTTAATTTCATAAAAATCCTTTGAATTAAGTACAATTATTATGTTTATTTTTTGTACAAGGAAACTCTGGCAAGATGGTAGTGGGTAGTTGTACCTCCTAGAATTTTGCCTAGGAAGACTGGAGTGACCCTGTCAACAATCTCCTGTAATTCCAGGAATTCTGTTTCCCAGAGGAATCAAGAATTGAACAGCAGTTCAATTCTTCCACTCCTACAAACACAGAGCTTACTATTTGGCCCGTTTTTGGAGGCTCTGTCTAACTCTCTTGCTGAACTTAGAAGAAGGTATAAGCAAATAATATTTAAGCATGGGCATATTTTTATTTGAATTCAAAAAGTAATACATAAATTTTCAAATATAAAGAATAAGGAAGGAAAATCATCTGAAATTTTCTCACGTGAATTAATTCTTTAATCTGTTGGTATTTTTTTCCCTCCTAGTCTTCTTTACATGTATGTGTATTCTACTACTTAAGGTCATACTTTATATGCAATTTAATATTTTGCTTCTTCCAAATAAAGTATGTGTCTGTGCATCGCCTCTAAATATTAAAAGCTCTTTTATAAAGGTTCACTCTTTATAAACTTTAATATCTGTTTAATGTTCAGTTATTTAAACTTTCCACAACTTAGTTAATAATTGTAAGGGTAAAGTTTTATGCTTCAGTGCTACAGTGAATGTGATATGAAATTCACACATTTTAAAGAAAACTCTAGTCAGTGGCTTCATCATCATCTTGATACACAGGATCTGTTGTACAAACTAAATCTATATCCTGAGGTCTTGGAACAGTTAAGGAGGCCGTGATGGTCCAACTTGATTACCAGCCATCATCAACTAGTTGGTTAACAGCTTGTTCTAACTCTGGAAAGGGAACCTAATGTTCAGAAAACTGCCCTTCTAGAAAGAGGACTTGCAGTTCAGAAGTATTTCATGAACACACTGAACTCTACATTTAATTATTTTAAAACATGACACACGTTATTCTTTTCTTTGGCTGGAAGTCAAATGCTTGCAAGTCAGTACTTTAATGGGAAGAGGGTAGGAATGGTGTTTCAGACTGAATGACGAGCCAGTACTATATATAGTTTATTCCTTCATATTGCACCTGGTGACATTTGTTCTTTCCAAGTTGTTTGTTTTCTTTGGGGATGTTGCCTTGGGAATACTGCTGTGATTGTTTTAATAAGAAAGGGTCCTTCCTGGTCCTATGCTAAATGCTGACATTAGCGATTCATACATAATTCTCTCTCCAGAAAATATTGAGTTTAATTAAAGAGTAATATGGATTAGGTATTAGCAGCAGTTTAGGTTTATAAAACAGCTAGTTCACAGGTGATTTTCCACACTTAACATGTTTTTTATCATGTTAGCCTGGAAATTTTCAGTATATATTGGTATGTTGGTTATCAATACACTGAGCAACTTCTTGAACGTTTCAACTCTTTGATAGGTAATTTCCCCTGAACAGTTAGTTTTGAATCAAAGTTTCTTGAATAACATTTTAGTATTTTTAACTAATTCTCATAAAATTGCTTTGGCACCTGATTGCGTTAGAAGAGAAGGGTAATAAACACTGTAGAAAGTCTATGTTTTTTTGGCTTCCAGATTTCATTAGCTTTATTGACTTTCTCAGTTGATACTTAGGTATTTTAATATTTCTTTTTCTTTTTGGATACATGAGGGTTGTTTTGTTCATATGCCTTTTCCTTTGGTTGTTCAACCATAAATATTGTTACTTGATATGGTTTGTATCATTTATGGAGCCTGTGAATTCCTACATGACTCTCAGTGGCAACTTGCCCATTGTTCCCCACTTCAAACCATTTCAGTGATATAAATGTAATGAGTTTATTGTAAATCTGTTGGACATTTATCAAGATTTGAAGTATTGGTATTTGTATAAATGACTGTAATTTCATGTACTTTATGTCATTTAATACATAAGATAGTGCTAAGTTCTTATTTGGAATACAGTATGTGGTGTTCTTGAAGCAATGTACAGTTTACAGTTATGTTTTTCTTTATTTAGTCTTATTTAAAGTGGATTCAGTTTCTTTATATGCTCAAAAAGATGGTGAGCAAAGGTAATTTAGGAATGCGGTGCATGGGGTCAGAGGGAACGATTGCCACAGACATAAACAGTGTAAACTGCATGTGGTTTTCCAAGCCTATGAGCAAAACTGTTATGGCTGCTAAATTTTGCAGTTGTGTGCTGTACAACTCTAAGAGATGATGTTTTATATCCACTGACATTGTAGGATGGTATAGCAAGACAATTGACAGGCAGAGGGTAGGAAAGTGCCTTGAGGAAGGAGTTAATAATCTCAAAGGTGTCATTTACTAGATCAGTGGGTCTGGGAAGCCATAGATGAAAATTATATGATCTTATAAATTTGGAGGTTTAGAATGGTTGTTCTTAATGTACCATTGGTTTGTATTATATAATGGGCAGGAAAATATTAATAAGGTTTCTTGCCCTAAATTTCAGTATATTTAAGGAACTGTAACAGAAATTGCTATGTACTTTTAAATTTCTCATTTCTAAAATTGCCAGTCATTTTACATGTATTTGCAAAAATACTATGCTAGATATTTAAGATGTGAACTGTTATTATGATGCAAATTGACTGTTCTTTGAATGTATGATGGTTGCATTCCTGGAAAAAATTGCTTCTATTAAAACATTGAGACTGATTTTCTCAAAAGAATCAGTTTTTATCATAGAGGCCTCCAAGGAAGGGCCTTTTAATTGAAATGATCATATACACTATATTTGATCTTTTTTTGCTCTAATAGTTTCATACTTTCTATATCATTTAAACAGAGCAGTTGGTAAGCAATTTCTTCATTTAATAATCATGAAGTGCCTGCATCGGGGCTGTAAGGATGAAGGAAAAGATTAGTCCAGGCTAGCTGTAAGCCTGGCAACTTGGAAGATACTTAGAGAAAGGTTGTAATTAAGGTTGGGAACCAGAGGGATTGGGGAAGAAGACCAATCAGATTTATTCCCATAAGTGGATAGCAATGTACCAATGACTAAGACATTTAAATAATTTTCTAAATGGTTTTCTTAAACTATGTGTTCTGTTTGTATATAGTAAAGGCTCTATTCCATTGCGAAGAACAAAGGGACCAGGCCGCTCCTTTTTTATGTTAGCTATCACTTGAAGTAAGTGGGTTTTAGTCTAGGGCTTAAGGCTTTTTGTTTTTAGCATTTATTTTAATTTTATTTTCTTGGGAATTTTCTGTTAAGGAGTCTAAAGCTATATGGTGATTAAAATTACCAGTAGAAAAGTAGAAGAGAAAACGCCCTGTCATGTTATGTTGGGCAGCAGATCAGCAAAGTAGGCAAAGCACTGCTGCTGGAACTGCTGGACATTGAAGTGCCATTGGAATTGAAGATTAATACATTGGCCTTTTCCATATTTGTGGGTTTTTCTGTCTCATTCTAAAATAGGTTTGGTAAGAGTTCAATTTTTGAGGCATATTTCCATGTTACTTCGAAATCAATTGAAGTTTGAATTGAGTCCAACTTTATGATCTCTATGTTATGGAGTAAACAAAGGAATCAAGACAGTCTACTCTTTGCTAATGTGTGACCTAGTATCTTGTTGGAAAGATGAGGCAGTTGTACATAAACAGGAAAAAATTGCCTAGGCATCATTAAATAGATAGCATAGTGTAAATTGCTGTAGCGAAGAGCATACAGAATGCAAAAATCCCTTCAAAGATAGGGATATTTTAATGTATGTGGGAGGTAATCAAGGGTAGCTCTTAAAGGAGCTTTATGACTTACAATTCAGATTGTTGGAAAGAGTTGGGGAAGGAAATCCAGACATAGCAAGGGGCATGAGTGAATGCATGAGATGTGTTGGGCTGGGGGTGGGGGAGGAGGCAATCCAAACATAACCAGTAACATGAGTGATGGCATAAAAATGGGATGGGTTAGCTAAAATAGATATGCAATTTGGGGCATGAGATAGTTGCAAAAGCATTGTTGTTGATGGTAGTAATGAGAGGTCTAGTTTATATAGAGCTGCATAACTTAGTTGGAAAGGCCAGGACTTGTTAAATTAGGTCTCAAGCAACATTGGCAGGAGCTGGCGAGAACTGTGCACATAATTTATTTGCATTATGTTGACTATGTCCATTTACAATTAGTGCTTCTCCTTCATTGATACCAAATATATCCACAATTTTAAAATTAAAATTGCGCTATAGTACTCTTAATAATCACATTTTAAATTAGAGCTGGCAGCTATAATGAGGATAAGTGGGGAAACAAGACATTTAACTAATCAGTTCTGAGAGGCTGAAATACTATCCTCATTATGATTCACATGACAAACAATGAGCTCTTGAGTTTAAAAATTGCAGGCCTACTTTCTGCTTGCCAATCCTACATGATAAGTTAATTGATTGCTCTGAGAGCTTGCTAGATTTTTAGTGATGAAAGAAGGTGAAACAATTGAACAATAATTCTGTATTTATGTGGTAGGAATTGAAGCTTTATTTAAATATTCCACATTTCCATGTAGAGAACTGTATAAGATTAGGCAATCAAATAGAAAAAGTACATATTTGTCATAAGTCGTGTAATGCCTCATTGGAGATGGAGTATGGATTTTTAAACATAACTCACTAGTGAATTATGTTATGACAGGGGTGACATTTCTGGACATTAAACATATCTGAAAGGTGTGAAGAGGAATTAGGAGTGGATTCTGGAGGTTATACATTAAAGATTTACCTTTAGGTATTGTCAAAGTTAGAACAGTAAGAGCACAGATTAAGTGTGGAAGAGAAAGAATGGTTATTGAAGAATGAAAATTAAAATTAAATTAAAAAAAGATTAAAAAAGAAAAATCTACACCTTATTATGAGTATAAGGCATTGGCCATTGTCTTAAAATTATCCTCCCTGAGTTTTAAAAATAATGCATTGATCTTATGTACCTTTCCTCCTGCCGTGGGAAGATATCACTAATTTATAACAGGATTAAATGAGATGATAACAGCTTTTCAGAAGTTTTCTCTAAAGCCAACATTATTAGAAGTTGTTTTTTACTTTAAGCGAGAAATCAGGAGATAGTTTACAACCATGAGACTTTGTTTAATATATGTATGTAATGACCTACGGTTAGTGGATAATGGCAGAGTTAGTAAGGGTAATAAGTTGTGTATAAACTGTTTTCATCTCAGGCAGTGTCTTATACTACCTGATCACATGTAATGCTGATGACATTTTTATTTATCTTGTCACCTCTAATTGTTGTGTTAATGAAGAAAATTGGTTAGGCAGGGGATCATGGATTTAAGCAAACACATATATGTATAATTGAATGTATAATTTAATTAAAATGTACACATATGTGAATAAATATATAATTGTGTATGTGTATTGATCAATCCTCTAGGACTTGATTTTTTCCCTCAGTTTTTTACAGGTATTTTCTCCACATCTAATCTAAAAAACTGATAAACTATATTGAGTTTTCCAAAGCATTTCACTTCAAAGGTTAAATAATTATTAAACAGATAGTAATCAAGAGAGAACATTAATATATTTTCTTTTTTTTTAAACAGAATTTGTGGATTTACAGAAAGATCATGCAGAAAATACAGAGTACCTGTATATCTCACTTCCTGCTATTATTAACTCCTTGCATTAGTGTGTGGTACATTTGTTATAATTGAGAAAGAATATTATTATAATTATACTATTAACTAGAGTCCATGGTTTACATTAGGGTTCATGGTTCATGTTTTATAGTCCTATGGTTTTCTTTCTTTTTTAAAAAAAATTTTATTCTAGTAACAAATATACAACCTAAAATTTCCCCTTTTTTGGGAACATTCAAATACATAATTCAGTGCTGTTAATTACGTTTGCAGTGCTGTTCTACCATCACAACCAAAACTTTTCCATTGCTCCAAATATAAGCTCTATATGATTTAAGCATTAACTCCCCATTCTGTACCCCTACCCAGCTCCTGGTAACCTATATTCTAGTTTCTGTCTTTATGAATTTACTTATTCTAATGATCTCATATCAGTGAGATCATAAAATATTTGTCCTTTTATGTCTGGTTTATTTCACTCAACATGATGCCTTCAGAGTTCATTCAGGTAGTCACATGTATCAAAAACTTCATTCCTTTTTTCAGCTGAATAATATCCCATTGTATGTATATACCACATTTTGTTTATCCATTCATTGGTTGATAGACACTTGGGTTGCTTCCATCTTTTGACAATTGAGTCCCTGCTTTCAATTCTTTTGAGTATATAACTAGAAGTGGATTTGCCAGGTATCTATACTTAACTTACTGAGGAATTGCCATAGTGGCTGTACCATATTATATTTCCATCTACAAGGAAGGAGTGTTCCTGTTTCTCCACATTGTTTTCAACACTTATAGTTTTCTCTTTTTTAGGAGTACTCATTCTAGTGGTTGTGAAGTGGCATCTCATTATAGTTTTGGTTTGTATTATCCTAATTGTTAATGATGTTGAACATTTTTTAATGTGCTTTTTGGCCATTTGTATATCTTGTTTTGAGATGTGGTTATTCAAGTCTTTTGTCCATTTTTAAATTGGGCTGTTTTGTATTTTTGTTGTTGAGTTGTACAGTTTCTTTATATATTTTGGATGTTAAACCCTTATAGGATATGTGGTTTCCAAATATAGCATTTTGTAGATTGTCTTTTTGCTTTAAAGATGAAGTCCTTTGATGCAAAAAGTTTTAAATTTTGATGAGGTCTCATTTATTTATGTTTACTTTCTATGTTCATGCTTTGGGTGTAAAGTCTAAGAAGGTCCTGAGGATGCTTCTCTGCGTTTTCTTCTAGGAATTTTCTAGTTTTGGTTCTGAGCCATTTTGAGTTGATTTTTATATTTGGTATGATCTAGAGGGTCTACTTTCTTTGCATATGCACAGCCAGTTTTCCCAGCACCATTTGTTGAAGAAACTATTCTTTCCCAATTGAGTCAACTTGGCAACCATGTAAAAAATCAATTGACTATAGACTATAGATATGAGGGTTTATTTCTGAACTCTCAGTTCCATTCCATTAGTCTGTATGTCTGTCCTTGTACCAATACCATGCTGTTTTGATTACTACTGTGGAGTTGTAATAAGTTTTCTTTTTACATCTTGGCTCTTCTTTTTCAAGATGGCTTTAGATACTTGAGGATACTAATTTTCTATATCAGTTTGATAATTGGCTTCTCCATTTCTGCAAGAAGTCTATTGGAATTTCTACTGGGATAGAGTTAAATATGTAAATTGCTTTGGGTAGAATTGATATCTTAATATTTAGTCTACAGTCAATGAACATAGAATAGAATTTCCTTCCATTTATTTAAGTTTTCTTTGATTTATTTTAGCATTGTTTTATAGTTCTCTATGTCTTTTGCATCTGTGATTAGATTTATTCCTAGATATTTGATTTTATTAGTTACTATTGTAAATGGAATTTTTTTCTTGATTTCCTCTTCAGATTGTTCATTACTGATTTTTGGGTGTTGATCTTACACTGTACCACTTTATTAAATTCGTTTTTTTTATCTCTAGTAGCTTTGTTGTGGATTTTCCCTATTTTCTGTTTATAGGATCATGTCATCTGCAAATAGGAAAAATTTCACTTCCTTTCCAATTTAGATGACTTTATTTATTTTTCTTGCTTATTTACTCTGGATAGACATTTTCAGTACAATTTTGAATAAGTGGGGACAGCATCT
>JAQZBX010043621.1:0-21600 GCA_029593785.1 Cabassous unicinctus | reverse complement strand
GATAAATATGAACTTCGACCCCGAGACCAGTTACAGAAACGAGGACTGTAATAGTCTTGAACCCTTCTTCCATGTTTCATTATGAGTATTATTGTATGTGTACACAAAACGAATTTCTTTGTTTTCTTCCCCAACCTTTTCCCCTATCATGAAAAGTTGTATTAATTCCATGGCATAATATTTAAGGATGTCAAGTTTATGAGTGAATATTAACCAAGTACTTGCACCCTGTTCTGTGGGGAATTAATGCGTTTCCGGTTGTACGCAGAGGAGTTGAACATTGTTAGGCGGAAATACATATGTATGCTTGTCTGTTATTGTTTTTACTTAGAGACTAAGTATGGTTTAGGGTAATGTGTATGGTTGCCGAGTTGACAAGGGGTGGACAGTGATGGTTAGGCTAACGTGTCAACTCGGCCAGGTAATTGTGCCCAGTTGTTTGGTCCAGCAAGCACTGGGCTAATTGTAATACAAGGACATTTATGGACTTTAGTTACCAGTGAGTTTACTGCATAGATAGCTGATTACATTTACATCAACCAGGAAGATTGCCGTCAGCAATGAGTGATGCTTTATCCAATCTGTTGAATACCTTAAAAGCGGAAGTGATTTCAGCATGCAGAGAGAATTTCCCACCTCGTCTTTGGACAGCCAAAGTCTTCTGGAAACTCATCAAGGACCTTTCACTGGACTTTCGTTGGAGTCCCTGGTTTGCAGCCTGCCTGCGGAACCTGGACTTGTGCATCCCCATGGTCACATGAGAGACTCTTATAAAATCTCATACTGTTTACAGATATCTCCTGTTGATTCTGTTTCCCTAGAGAACCATATATACAATCTTTCCTCTTTTAATCACATTCAGATATATATTTCAGTGCTGTTGATTACTTTCACAATGTTGTTTTACCATAACCAACCTCCATTTCCAAAACATTTTCATCATTCCAAATAGGAACTCTGTACATTTTAAGCCTTAACTTTTCATTAAGTTTTTCTGAGTTTTATTCCAATTATTTCAAATCAGTGAGCTCATACAATTATTGTCCTTTTGTGTCTGGCATATTTCACTCAACATGACGTCTTCAAGTTTCATCCATGTTGTTGCATTTATCAGGACCAATATATCAAAATATTATAATTTAGCATGTAACCAATATAACAATAGTATTGAGATATTTTACTTCTCTTTTTCAACTAGGTCTTCAAAATCCAGCATGTATTTTACACATACATTACATCTCAATTTGGACCAGCACATCTTTTTATTTTTAAAGATATTTAGATTACATAAATGTTACATAAAAAATATAGGGGATTCCCATATGCCCCGCTCCCCACACTGCCCACATTTACCCACATTAGCAACATCCTTCATTAGTGTGGTACATTCATTGCAATTTATGAACACATTTTGGAGCATTGCCACTAAGCATGGATTATAGGATCTTAGAACACTTTACTTTCATTTATCTCCCTTCTAAAATATGTATTACTGTTGTTTTGTACATTATTTATTTATATGTTTGTATGATGCTTTGATAAACCAAAGCTCATGGGCATATTTTTTTCATGATCAGCAACTGCCTTCAAAGCTAAAGTATGTTTGACTTGCCTCTATATCTCTGGGTTATCTCCTTCTAATGGGTTTGGTCTAGAACTTCCTCATCCTCTTGTTAGATCTTCAATATTTTTAAATATTTTCTGAATAAATGAATGAAGTTCAATTAGGAGACTATCAAATTAGTCTAAATAAAAGATAATAATACCCTGGACAAAGGCAGTCATGGTGTGGATGGGATGACAAAGAAATGTTTAAGAAAATTTAATCAAGTACTAGTTTGGGTTCCCAAGTTCATATGAAAAGTAAAATAGAGTGGGTGGAGGTGTGTGTGGAGTACAGTGCTCTATTCCTTAAATACTTCTAAGATTGAATGCCAGGAAAAATTGGTCTTCCTATCCTAATCTGTGTGTTTCTTTTCCTCAGATAGAAAATAATTTTCACTTTCTATGAGTAATTCAGAACACAATTTAATGCCCAGTTATAGCACTAATTTAGATGCCGTGTCTTACTTAGCTATATATTTTTGTATTTCAAAATGGCTTTTAATATCAACCATTATATTAAAATTTTTTAGAGCCCGGTTTTACATATTTTTGAATGTTTAAACTTTCTCCATCACTTTTGAAAAAATTGGAAATAAGTAATAAATAACAAATAATAAAAGTTAAAGTAGATTGTTGAAAAAAATTAAGATACTAGTTGCAAATATTTCTGTTATTACAGGTTGTGATTTAACAACCAATTCAAGTAAAATATATATTATATGAATACAGTTGCATGAAATTGGGGAAATCATGAAGTAGTTTTTATTTAATTTTTATTTTATCCTCTGCTCCATTGCTCCCTACCTGTGAGTTCTGTGCACCAGAGGAAGTAATCATTTGCAACTCTTAACTGTTTCTTTTTATACTTTCAATGATATTTCTAAATAGCAGTCTTATCCTACTACTTCATTATTTTTAAATTTAACTATTACTTGTATTTCTTCTATGGTGATGAAAATTCAGCTTCCACTCTCTTTCCCTGTGTAAACATATACATAAGATACTTCCCCTTTCTTTGTCATCCCAATATAATAATTATGTTAAAATTGTTCAAACTGAACTACAAAATGTAATATATTTCCTTTCTTGTACAACTTTCTGTTTTTTCTAGAGTTTATAGTTGCCTTGTTGTTTTTATGTAGTTTTATGTATACCAATGAATTTTACCCCCAAAATTCCTATAGAGCTGTAAAGTAAATCATCTTACCATTCAGTTTTTATCTTGTGGCTATCTCTCCTGGAATCCTCTAACCTCCTGCTTTAATCTGAACTGGTTGCTCTCTGGACCTGCTATGTAGCTTCCATCCTGGGGCTTTTCTTGACCATAGCACAGAGAAGTCCCCATGTTCCTCTGTTGATCTCCTGTTCCCTGGATTCACTGGCTTCCTCTTTATTGGTTTACTCTCTCACTTGGGTGGAAAGTAGATTTTTGAGAACTTTGATGTCCTCAAATGTATTTATTTTCTTCTCACACTTGATTAATAGCTTCCTGGGGTAGAATTACTGGTTGGAATGATCTTTTCCTCAGAATTTTCAAAGTATCATTTTCTTGTTTTATAGCTTCCAATTCTGCTGTTCAAAACCCCAATACCAGATGATTATTGATCATCATTCCTTGATCTTCTCTTTGGCTCAACTTCTTATTCCAGGTTCTGAAATTTCATAATGATTTGATTCTATGTGAGTTTTTTCTTTATCAATTTTGCTAAGCTCCAATGAGCCCTTTCCATCTGTAAACACGTGTTCTTCAGTTTTTGAAGAATTTGTTATATAATTTATTTCACAAATTTCCTCTTTTTCTCTCTTACAATATTTTTATTAGTTTGTTTTGATGCCCTAACTTTAGGACTTGTTTAGATCTCATAACTTTCTTTTCTATTTTTCATACTATATCTTTTTATTGTACTTCCTGAGAGATCTCCTTATATTTATCTTCCAAGCCTTCTATTTAAGATTTTATTACTGCTACTCCATGTTATGATTTTCAAAAAATCGTATTGATTCAATTCCACAAACATTTATGGAGTATCTATTATATGTGAGTTACTCAATTTGGGACTAGTGGGGAAAAGGCAAACATAAAAATATTCCTGAACTCAAAAATCTTCTAATCTACGCACATACAAACATGTATCTATAAAATAAAAGCTACTTTAATCTGAGTCAACAAATCTAAAAGTAGGGAAGGAAGAACAGTCATCAGTATCATTCTCATTTCTAGATTAGAAGTGCAACTAATGAGAATATCAGCAAGTTAATTTTAAAATATTACTAGTGATCACATTAAGAAAGTTGACAATTTTTCCATTCAGATTGACACCACTCAAGATAAAACTTTGATTGACATTAGTTCAGTAATTCTAATGTATGTCTCAGAACCCATGATAGACATAATGGGCATAAAGTCTAATTCTGGAAAAAATATATTCCATCCTGTTTCAGAATATTTGGAGACCAAATAACAGTGCTCTTTCAAAAGTATGTAGGATGTTCAACTACTAGCACACCCTACATGAAGAGAATGCTCAATTGGTTTTTGTCCTAGTTTAAAAAAGAATCACTCTAACCAAGGTCACAGATAGGATTATTCACAAGTTTTAAATCTAGTAATAGAATGGATAATGGGAAAGCAATTCTTTCAGAGTTTTGACTAAAAATGTCTGAGCCTTACTTACAATTGAGTAACATAAAAGAATTGCTATTTGACACAAACAGCAGGGGCTCCAATCCACTTTTCCCGGCACTGCTGAGGCAAGATGGGGTTCTAGAGAAGGAAGTTGGAAAGCAGAGGTGTTTTTCTCTGAAAGAAACCTCTCATATAAATGGCAGCTTTTCATGCCTCAGGGTCCAGGGGGGAAAGCCAGCTGAGACAGTTTAGTGGATGGGGACATTGCTTTGTCTGCAGGTATAAAAGGATGTTCACCCACTGGGTGGGCCAGCATTTCATAGTAGTTAAAGAAAATCTAGCAGTTCTGTGGCCATTCCTCTTACCTGGAAGCTTCAGTTTCAAGGACCCCTTATCACTGGGCCCCAGTCTTGGAAGCAACTTTGAGAAGGTGGAGCAGCATGTGGCTTTCTTGGGCATTGCAGTTGTGACCTATTGCACTGTGTATATGTTTGTAGCAAACCTGAATTTTGTCAAAGGATAAACCTGCACTGGAGCTGGGGACATCAAAATGCAGGATGCTTCTGCATGCCTAAAAGTAAAGTCCCTTCAATACAGCTTCTCAAAAGCCCAGTTGGGTATGCCATCTGTTTCCTGCCGGAAGCCTGACCGAGAGAGTTGCTCATAACCATCTTCTCGCATACTATGGCAGCTGGGAGAACATGGGAGTCCAGGTACCCTGAACTTGAAGGTACCTTCAGGCTCATTTCCGAAACTGCTGGCCTCCAGACACTCCCAACTACCAATCGAGGTTTGCTCAAACAAGGCCCATCTCCCTCACTGAAGTTGAGGTATGGTGTTGTCTAGAAAATGAAGAATTTGGATAGTTCATTTAATACAACTCAATTGCCCAATTTGGAAGTGCTGGAGAAGCAACTGACCTATATTTTATTTTATTTAAATATAGAATGATAGGTTACTAATGCTCAGAACTGCCTATTCTGTCTTAGTCTTTTGTGGAAATAATATCCTGAAAGACAGTAAAATGAAGCTGAAATAATCCTTTGTTACTGTGTCTTTGGTACATCATGAATTAAACAGCCTTTGGTCAGTTAGTTTTGTATTCCAACCATTTTAAATAACATTATTTTTTGGGAAAAAAATGTGCTTTGTTCCAAACAACTGACTTTGAAACCTTGTTATGGGAGTTCTCTCGTATCACAATTTCTTGTTTATATATCCTGAGAAGTATATTTGTTCTCAAAAAGGAGGCCTTTATCTTATCATTTTACCTCTTGTAGTCCACGTCATGGACAACAAGAGCTTATTATATGAATGAAAAAATGAATAAATGACAATGAACCTTGAAATGTAACCCCTCTGTTAACCAAGAACTACCAGAAACGAATGCTGTCCTTTGGTGACACAGAGAAAATGCACTGGGCTCCCCTTTCCTTACTCTAAGAGCCCTGCCCTCATCTCTTTCCAAGCTATTTCCTACATAGTATATGCTGGACTTCTCTGAAATTGAGTAGCAGCCTATGAAGTTACCCCCAAAGTCTGTGGTAAGCTCTTCTTCCCCTTCTAGATTGCCGTTTTCCAATCTAAGTAAAAGTTTGCGGTTTTCAGATTCTCACCCAAGTGCATGTGGACCACAGGGTGGTCCATCCATCCTTCAAGCTTCCATGTTTCCTCGGGAGAATTAACAGTCCCTGTACCACCGAGAAATTATTTCTGCCCACCTCTTTCCTCACACGGATTGCTTATTAATAGCAAATGGGGACTCCACGGTGAACCTAGGAATTTTAAGCCCCCAAGCAAAATTTTTCAAAATGGTCTTCTTTATCCCTTGCAATGCAGAGTTACTCTTGCAATATGACTTCTTATGCTTTCCCGATTTGGGGGTATTATCCCCAGGTGAGGTAGCTGAGTAATTAACCCTCTGCAGGCAGGACAATCTATGCACGATCATCTGCCACTCCTTTGGTGCATAGAGTTCAGCAGAAGTGGATGTTATGTGCAGGATAGGTGAAGACACAGAGAATCCTAATGATTCTCCGGAGCCATCCCTTTGTATTTAGAACTAGTTTCAAATTTTAGTTCTTAACTGTAAGGAAGTTATAAAGTGTCGTGGCTTGACACGACAGGAGTTTTTTTTCTACTCAGTTAACAGTCCACTGACGGTCCTCCTGGTGGTGAGCAGATTTCTCCCCGTGATGATTTGGGGGCCCAGGTCCTTCTATAGTGTGGCTTTTCCATCCCAGGAGGTCTCAAAGTCCTCAAGAACCAACAGGAGACTGGATAAGAGCATGGAGAGGAGAGAATGAGGGGTTCTTGCTGGACCTGGCCTGCTCACATTTCATGATGGAGAGCTCCCCTAAATGCTTGGAGCCTGAAAACATGGCCCCTGGCTGGGCAGCGGCTTCCTGCTGACAATTATACACTTGGAAAGAACATAAAATGTATTTAGTTATTTCTTTCTTTATTTAATGAGCACTTAGCTGACTCTGCACAGGAAGCGTGGGAATAGGGGCTATAATCCCAGAGAGAATCCTTCTGTAGGCTTGGAGTGAGGGAAGACGCAGGACTTAAATCTGAAACTAGGGGGTGGCTTAACAGCAGGAATGTATTGGCTCCTGGTTTCAGAGGCTGGAAAGCTGGCTTCCTCCAGGGATTGGCAGTGTTCTGTCTCACCCATGATCCCTGCAGTTCCTTGGCTTTCCCGCCACATGGCAATGTCCCCTCCTTTCTCTCCTGGGTTGCATTGACTTCCAGATTCTTCTCTTCCCCATCACTTTGTCTCTCTCTGTCTGGATTTCTTATGCTTATAAAAGCACTCCAGTAATCTGGATGAAAGCCCAATTTCATTCAGTTTGGGCCGTGCCTTAACTAAAAATAACATCTTCAAAAGGTCCTATTTACAATAGGTTCACACCCACGGGAATGGGATTAACATTAAAATCATGTTTTTCCTGTGGTGCATAACTCAATCTGCCTGTGAATTTCCTTCAGCATGTTTTGCTCCTCCCACTTGTGGTCACAGTTGAATAGAATAAGGTAGGAAAGGAACCCAAGCTAGGCCAGTCAATTACACTCTCCCAGAAATTAGGAATTGGAATTCAAAGACACTTAGCTGGTCTATGTTAAGTACTTAAACTCCAAGTGAGGTAAAGCTGGGGACTGGGGACTGGGGTTTGGGGTGGGGTGGGGCTCCTGTCCATCTGTTTTTCAACCTATGTTACAAATGCTGAGAAAACTGATCTGGAGGTGAGGGTCGGGGTGGAGGGTAAGGGGACAAAAAGAAACTGAGAAATTTGGAGAGTCGTACTGAGTCCTGACATTCCAGCTTCTGGTTCTGTCTCTTGGGGAGCTTAGCAGTTTCATGAGATACTTTTGTATATTTTCAAAAGATACCCTTTTGGGTTGGAGCTCATTTGGGTAAGTTTGGTTCCTTTTAGCCAACTAGTCCCTAAACATAACCCTCAATTTGGTTGGAAGCCTACCTTCCTGAGGACAATAACGGGGTTTAGCTGTAAAGCAAACCCCTCCTTAGCGTTTTTTACTAAATCCCAGAGTTAGGACCTACCCTATGTCTAAGCCTCCAGAATATTCCAGGAGTGACACAGAAAGATAAAACCTCAGAGAAAAGCACAGAGCCAGTTGCAAATCAAGTACCAAGTCCTGGGAGCTTTCTTGGGAAAGTGTGGAGAGCCAGATAAAGTGAAATCATGGATTTCCTTGAGGCCAGAGACTAAAAAGCCTGCAGCATTCTTTGGGACTACGCAGATATTGCTAGCGTGGTAGGAAGAGATCCACACCCTAATCCCTGAACTTGTAAATGTTATACCATATGACAAAAGGTACTTTGCAGATGTGCTTAAACTGAGGATCTTGAGGTGGGGAGATTATCCCGGGTTATCTTGGTAGATTCAATATTATTACACAGTCTTGATAAGAGGGAGACAAGGCGGTCGAAGAAGATGCGACAATGGAAGCAGAGGCTGAAGTAAGACACCTAGAAAATGGAGAAGGAGCCAGGAGGCAAGGAAGTCCAGCAGCCTCTAACAACTGGAAAAGGAAGGAGAGCCCAGTCCTGCAGGCACCTTGATTTTAGTGCTTCAAGACTCATCTTAGACTTTTGACCTCCAGGAATGTAAAAGAATAAATGCGTGTTGTTTTAAGCCACTGTGTTTGTGGTAATCTGTTTCAGCAACAATAAGAAACTAATACAACTAGTCAATATCCAGGAGCAACTTTCCAACAGCTCCTCAAATATTATTATTAAACAAACTCAGCATGGGCATGGGGAAGATAAACCCTATTCTTCCTGGCATTTAACAGAGGAAGGAGAGGAAACTACCTTACCAAATGGTTCTCTTAAAAACAAGTGGGGTGCAAGGGTGAAGGCATATAGAGAATCGCCTCCTGCGATTCTGAAAACACCGTTAGGAAGAGAAGTGGGTCCCATAGAGACTGCTCCTTTTTTAAAGACAAGTGGGTTAAGAGACAGACAACATCTCTTATCCAGGCATATCAACCAGCTAGAATAGATAAAGCTCTCCTGAGACTGCTGGGTTATTTCCATTACCTCTCCCTGCAGCATGACCTGGAAACGGCCTCCAGGTGATAACCTAGCATTTACAGGGTCCACGCCATTTGCCATTCTTCTCTCAAAGATCATAGTCCTGCACTCCATGTTGTCCAATGTCTGAAAACAGTTCTAGCTGTCAACAGAAGGGCAAATTCATTTTTGGTCACTCTACTCACTCTATCTGGGTGTTGGGGCAGTGATGTGTCTTCCTAGTTGCAGAAGAAAAGCTGAGTCTGTGACTCAAGAGACCCTTGGATATTCATTGGACTCTGGGCTGCTTCCAGAATTAGCCATCAGAAGCTCAATGGATCCTGGCAATTCCGCTGGAACTGAAGCCGTGTTTTCAGGGGCAATCACTACCACTTCTTGGATTGCGCTCCTCTTCGGTTCTCACTGGTCCAAGGAGCCCCATTCTTCTCCCAGCCTGAACCATCTGCCCCACAGCCCTCAAGGACAGGGCCACTACACAGAGGCCCAAGCTGGCAAGCTGGCCCGATAGCACCCCTTACTTCTTGGGCACCCCTCCACACGGCACCCTGGAGAGCCTTTATTCAGTCCACAACATGGGAGCCCCGGTGGAGCTCAACTTTTTCTGCCTAACCACATGAACCACTGAGTTTAGTTTGATGTCACCTCAATTTTTTATGGGGACAACCAGTGAGTAATGTCACCTTCCACAGCCCCAAAAGGGAAGTGAGTCAGTCTGACCGGTGATCAGCATTTTCCTTAACTTATCTGACTCCCAGCCTGAGACTCGAGCCTGGAAAGGGCTGATTAGAACACACATTTGAGCACCTCTTTCTTCTACCTCTGAAGCCCCTATTTTCTCAGAATTCTTAGCGGAGCTAAAAGAGGTGGGATTTTGGCTCTCTGCTTCCTCTGTGGCACAGGTTTCCAGTATATGCCCAAGCATAAAGTAAAACTCACCCACCAGATCTGGCTCTTGTTATGTAAAGGAGACAGATAAAAAATAATTTTTTAAAATCCTTTTCCCTATCAATATAGCCTGGCACTTAAGCCTATAGAGCCACATATCAGAAACTAAATGTTAATTCTTTCTTGTTGCATTCCAGCAATAACATTTTAATCATTCCCTTACTTTCTCCATTCCCAGCTAAAGGCAAATTCAAAAGAAAAACTGCATTTGTACATTTCAAAATATTCTATTTTGTAGGGTTCCTTGCTATTACCTTTAACATTTTTATTATGAATTTTTTGTCAGTTGTAATTTGTAACGTATAGATCATACTCTTAAACCTGCTAGTATAGTTTTCTCATGATTTTGCGAAGGTGTTAAGGGTTGTACTCAAAACTAGAAATTCAGTGGTCAAATAAGTTTGGGAAATTTCAAGGTGAAACTAAGTTAAATAGGTTTCTTGAAGGTCATCTTATAAATCTTTATAACATGTTAATGAATTTTAGGCTTCAAAAGTAGAATACAGGTTATGCCAAATTTATTAGACCACAGAATCCCCTTTCCGATGACCCTTTCGTGAAACAATTATTCTAGAAAAACTGGGAAATGTGCTAGTAGTTACCTGATAGTTATAATATTTGCACCTATGGTTATGTAAATATCAACAATCTATTGTTGTCTGTGCTAAATATTCTGTTTCCTCTCCAAGTCCATTTTCTGTCCTTCTCTCCCCTGATGATGGCTCAGAAGGGCTTCTTTACCCTCGGGCTCTCAGTTGGGTTCAGTCAATGGAAGGCACTAGCAGGAGATGGGAGGACATAAGGAAAGAGAGCACAAGGTTTTCACTCTCTCGCTTTCCTTCCTGCAGGACCATGGGCTGGCAGTGCTGCATCCTTCTCTTGAAGGTGGCAGGTCGACATGGCAGCCTCTTCTACAGTTCCTGCTGCAGCTAGACCTCTGACTAGGTTCTAGTCACCTCTTCTTTCCCTCCCCTCTTTTTTTTTTTTTTCTTTTTGCACTTATGTATGTATGTATGTATGTATTTTTATTTTTTATTTTTAAAGAAGCTTTAGATTACATAAATGTTACATCAAAAATATAGGGGATTCCCATATGCCACATCCCTTCCCTCTCCCCCACTGTCCCACATTAACATCCTTCATTAGTGCGGTATATTTGTTATAATTGATGAACACATATTGAAGCATTGCTACTAACCATGGACTATAGTTTACATTATAGTTTACATTCTATCCCGCACAGTTTGGTTTTGACAAAATATGTAATGGCCTGTGTCCATCATTGCAGTGTCATGCAGGACAATTCCAAAGTCCCGAAAATGCCCCCATATTACACCTGTTCTTCCCTCTCCCTCCCCTCAGAACCTCTGGTAGCCACTGCCTTTATATCAATGATACTAGTTCTTCCATTGCTATAATAATAATAAGCCTATAATAGAATAATAATAAGTCTACTTTAGTCCATTGTTCATTCCCCAGTCTTGAGGATTTTGGGATGGTGATGTTTCTAATTGAGAGGGGGCTTAGATCCCATGGGGCAGATGGATAGAACTGTCTTGCTTGCAGTTGCAGACACTCTCTGTTCCTTGGAATGGGCGTTGCCCATCATCATCTCCTAACACGACCTGGGTGAGTCCAATGAACTGGAGAGTAGGTGTTGCAACTCTGCTGAGATCAGGTCTCATCTGGCACATGAACGGACCAAAGATTTAAGTCTCTGGGATGTACATTTAGCAAGCATAGTGCTAATTATAGGTTCAAATAAGAGACAGAAGAGCCATATGTAGGGAAACTATAAATGAGTCTAACTCTGTTATACTGAGGAGCATAAATTCCAGAGTAAGGCCCACTGACAGGGTGCCAAATTCCTGACCTTGTCTGCCCTGCTTATAGTGTCTGGATGTCTCTAGAGTCCTCAGGAGCCCTACCTTTGAGGCACCGTTTACTGTGGTAGTCAATGAGATCCTGCTGAGACGTGCATAAGCATAACTTCTGGAATGACCTCCCAACTCACTTTGAAATTTCTTATCTATAGAAACTCGTTTGTATTTAATATTTCCCCTTTTTGGTCAAGGTCTTTTTCTGGAGGCATTGCTAGTCGGTGCTTGGTGGTAATCCCTTGGTGCCAGGGAGGCTCATCCCTGAGAGTTATGTCCCACACCGGCAGGGTGGGGGTGGGGGAACATAGTACATTTATATGCTGAGTATGGCTTAGAGAGAGTCCATATTTGAGCAACAAGGAGGCTTTCAAGAGGTAACTCTTAGGCAATATATAATACTAGGCTAAGTTTCAATTTCACAAGAAAAGTTTCTTAAGTACACTCATCAATATCAAGGGCCTGGCTTAATGGTCTGTCTTCCTTCAATAGGCACTGCCCTTGTACTCAGGGAATTCTTGCCATTCTATTAGAAAATGTAGCAGGGCTCCCCATGATGGGAATTCAATATTCTTTTGGTTGTTGTGTGGGTCTCTACCCACTGAGACAACACCCCTTGAACACTTGAACATATTCATATGTCTTAGAGACATGCCCAAGGTGCACCCCTCCCCACATCACTGACACGCTGCACCAGTGATCCTCCCCTGCCACTGTTGTGACCCTTCTGTGATCCAAAACCCCTCTAAGAATGAAGCCAATAAAATAACCAAATAAAATTAATATGAAAATGAAATAATAGTTTTAAAAAAACAAAATATAAAAAACTTTTTAAATTGAAATATTAAAAAATGTTTTAGACATTGTCTTTCATCATTGTAAGATCTGTTGTCTTGTATGTACAGTGACGATTTCTTCCACATATTCCCCCAGTGTCTTATTTTTTCCATTTTATCTTCAAAGAAGCTTTAGGTTACAGAAAAGTCACATAGAAAATATAGGGGATTCCCATATACCCCACACCTTCCCCCTTTTCCACTCTCCCCTATTAATAGCATTTTACATGCAGATGGTACGTTGGTTACAATTGATGTACAAATATTGAAGCATTGCTACTAACCATGCCCAATGGTCTACATTATGGTTTACATTTTGGATGTTACACTTTTATAGGTTTTTACAAAATTTAAAACGGCCTGTATCCATCATTGCAAGATCATACAGAACAATTCTAATGCTCTAACAATTCTAATGCCCTATTTTCCATCTATTCTATTCTTCCCTCCCCCTCCCCTCAGAACCTATGCTAACCACTAAGTTTCAATTTTTGAAGAATAAGATTCAGAGTTACTTGCAATAATATTGAGGGCTTGACATATTGATCTGTTTTCTTTTTTTAGGCACTGCCTGTGTTCTTGAGGGATTCTTGTCCCTCTAATTGAGAACATAGCAGGAGTCCCCAGGATGGGAGTTTAATATCTATTGTTTATTGTGTGGGTCTCCACCACTGAGATAACACAGTATGACAAGATGAACACTTACATATTCCATAGAAGCATGCCCCAGGTACACCCTATCCCATATATCCCCCCACACCTGACACCCTATACAAGTAACCCTCCCCTGCCATATTTGTCAAAAGAACATTCCCAACATTGTAGTTTTAACTATAGACCTGCAAACCCCCAGAGTTCACCTGTTCCTTCCTCCAACCCTTCCCCCAGTTCCATGGATAGTCCAACCCCACCCCCAACCTTCTCCCCTCACAGACCAGCACCCCGAACTCAATCACATCATTGTACCACTCTCACACCCATCCACTGCCCAACCAAACCCTTCCACCTTATCATACATTTTGCCCATATGGGCATCAGCTCACCACCCTCTACTCCCTTTCTGTTTCCTATAAACCTATCTTCCAGGCTCTAGCTCTGTGAGCCTGCTCAATTTGCTCAACAGTTACCTGCTATTGCTACCTCCAGGGCGTTTCACCATCCCTTGCTGGTTCCACGTATCCTGCACAAACCTTATAGTCTCTTCATTAAACTCTCCTTGATTATACCAGTTGAGTGTATCAGTTTCCTGTCAATACCCTGATTGACAAAATGCTCACTATGTAAAATATTCGCCTCTAATAGCAATTTTTCTTAGTTAATATGGAATTTTAGATGCAATTTCAAAATTTAAAATTATCATTTATTTACATTGTATAGTATCTTTTAGGAAATGTTAGTGAAATTTGCATCCCATTTATTTATACCTGTAAATATTATTTATAATACCTTTGGTTTAAATGGTTTTAAAGTTCAGTTTTAGTACCAGGACTTTTCCATTGTTGAATGCTTTGCTTTGGTTAATCTCTCAGTTACCTAGATTAGTTGTCAAAAAGAATGCATGAGTTGTATATTTTCTAAGTCATTACATAGCTTAAAATATATTTCTGTTCCCTTCTCACAGCAATGGTTTGGCTTGGTGCAGAATTCATGAGTCACCATCTTCTCAAAATCCTCTAGATATTGTTTCCAATAGCTACTATATTTTAAGATTGTGGAGAAGTAGTCTGAGGCCAACCCAGTTTTGGGAGGGAGCCCAATATAGCCAGACTCCTTCCAGTTGCTGACAGCCAACTTTTCAAGGAAGAGTTGTACTTCAGAGAATCTCTCTGTCTCTGTCTCTCCCTCTCTCTCCCTCTCCCCCTCATACACACACACACACACACACACACCATTACCCTCAGTCATCTGTTCTGGATCCCAAGTAGCCAGACACAGCTGACACACCTGCCCTTTATAAAGGTGCCACCTGCCGCTCTTCTGTCCCTCTGTTTTGTTTAGTAATTCCTGACCTTAAATTCCAGAAACCTGTAATAGTGAAAGGGATCCCAAGAGAAATATTCCACATAATGTCCCCCCTTGCTTTCCACTTTTACCCCTCTAAGTTTGAGGATATGTTAATCAGAATTCTTTTGGTCATGATTCATAAAACCCAACTCATTTTTGTTAATTGGCTCATATGACTGAAAACTTCAGGGACACACATCAAGGAGGTCAAACAATATCATCAGAACTCAATCTACGTTGACACTCAGCTCAACTCTCCACCAAGGTGGCTTCATTCCCAGGCAAGCTCCATCACTGTGGTGGCAAAATGACCACCCCTGTTTTAAAATTTTATCCTACCTGTATCACAATCCATCAGAGAGAAAGCTGCTTCTTTCTAATCATTCCAACCAAAAACCCTCAGATTGCATTTCATTGGACACAACTTAGATCATGTCCATGCTTGATAGCAAAGGAGATTAAATATGCTGATTGGCCTGTCTCATGAGGTATGTTTTGTCTCTTTTGATCCACATGAACGGGGGCGGGGGAGGGGGAGGTTGGTTCCCTAATGGAAAATCCAATACCTACAGCTAAGGAGAGATGAGTAAATGCTAGGTATCTGTAGCAGTTTGGCATTGTTTACGAATTCCAAAAATAGATATTGGACTATGTTTGTAATCTGTTCTGTTCCTCTGGGCATGTTCCCATTTGATTGTACTAATTTCAGAGGTTTCACTTTTACCCAATTAAATTATGATTAGGGCTTTGATTGGGCCATGTCAGTAGACCTAGGGGGCAGAGATTCACAGTGAAAATGACATTGTAGAGGAAAGAGTTTGGCGTTTTCGCTACTGGAACCCTAGGAAGTAAACACACAGAGAAGCAGAAATGTGAGGAAAGAGAGAAGGCTCCATTAGACAGGGCAATGGCCCTGGGAAGAGAGATGAGCTATTTGCCTGAGAGTTTATAGCTGGCCTTGTGGAGAGACCAGAGCAGCTGAGTCCAGAGAGAAACGAGCCCAGGAGAGAGACAGCTAAGAAAGGAAGGAGCTGGAACCACGGAGCTTTAGAAGGAAGAGGAAGGCTGAACCCTCACAGATATCACCCACCATCTTGCTCCAACACATGGCAACAGACTTTGGTGAGGGAAGTAACTTACACTTTATGGCCTGGTAACTGTAAGCTTCTATCCCAAATAAATACCCTTTATAAAACCCAACAGATTTCTGGTACTTTGCATCAGCACCCCTTGTCTGACTAATACACTATCCATACACTAACCATACCCACTACAGGGGGTGTGCGTGGAATCTACCCCATATTCACTACCCAAAAGGCCATGCTGCTTTGGGGGGAAATTGGCCAAGGTCTCTTTTTTCATCTGGACCCTCTGTGCTGTATCTAGCAGAAACTTACCAAATTTCAGGAATTTGGGAAATGTCCTTCCGTGCTCTCAAGGCTAACTTCCCCCTCTCCAGTGGACCCCATGGGTCTCCCCCCAGATCCCCTCCTCAGTGGCGTGTTACCCATCCTCAATGGCTGCTAATATTCACAGGTGGGGCCCTCAGAGGGAAATTCTCTCAGCGGCAAGGAATTGCCTTGTCCAGGCTGATACCCTCTCCCGGGGTATGGCTCATAACTAATGACTAACTGCTGTAGGGAGACAAGGACCCAGCCCTTTACTTCAATTGAGGCAACTTTGGAGGCCACCTCAGCTGCAGAGCTCCTTGTAGGATGGGCTGAAGCTCTGGTTATGGCCTCCTTGTAGGCCAGCTCCTCATTTTCCCATAGATGTATCTACTGAGAGCACTTCCCAATAAATCTTAGGCACTCACTTCTTCTGTTAGAGTCTGTATCCAGGGTGTATTAGTCAGGGTTCTCTAGGGAAACAGAATCAACAGGAGATATCTGTCAATAATATGAGATGTTATAAGAGTCTCTCACATGACCGTGGGGATGCACAAGTCCAGGTTCCGCAAGCAGGCTGCAAACCAGGGCCTTCGATGAAAGTCCAATGAAGGTCCTTGATGAGTTTTCAGGGAGATGGCTGTCCAAAGACGAGCTGGGAAATTCTCTCTGAATGCTGAAATCACTTCCCCTTTTAAGGCATTCAGCTGATTGCATAAAGCATCACTCATTGCTGACGGCAATCTCCCTGATTGTAATGCAGTAAACTCACTGGTGACTAAAGTCCATAAATATCCTTGTATTACAATTAGCCCAGTGCTACCTTGACCCAACAACTGGGCACAGTTACCTGGCCGAGTTGACACATTAGCCTAACCATCACACAGGGTAACAAATAAATTTTTAAAAAATAATTTCAAATTTATAAAATGTTGAAAAAATAAAAATAATACCAAAAAACCACCTGAATACCTTTAGATTCAACTATTCTTAACATTTTACCCCATTTGTGCTTACTTACTTGCTCACTTTTCTCCCTCCCTATGTATATTTTCCCCGAAATACATCGGTGCACATTTCCTAAGAACAGGAGTACTCTCTCACGTAACCTCAGTGCAGTTATCAGCAACACACATTTACACTGATAGAATATTTTTATGTAATCTGCCATGCGTGATCCAAAGCTTTACATTCTTTAATGCAATAGTCTTTGTAGAAGTTTCCCCCTTCAGTACAGGATCCAGTGTAAGGTCAGGCATTGCATTTAGTTGGCATGTCTACTTAGTCTCTTTTAATCTGGAGCATTCCCACGGGCTTTCTTTGCCTTTTATGGCATTGACATTTGTAAAGAATACAACCTCTACCCTTTTTAAACATATCATTCCTCATCTTGGTTTACCTGTTTCCTTGTGACTAGATTCAAGTTATGGGTTCCAGGCTGGAATACCGCACAGGTGAGGTTGTGTCCTTCTCAGTGTCACATCTGGAGATACACAATATCCACCTGTCTCTCACTGGTGATGTTAATTTTGATCATCTGGTAGAGGAGTTGCTCTATTTCTTCGCTGAATAATTACCGATTTTTTTTTTCTCTCCTGCAACTAAAAAGCAGTCTCTAGGGAGACACTTTAGACCATGTAAATACCCTGCTCTTTGTCAAAATTTCCCATAATAGTTAGCCTTCACTGATGCTTTTTGCCTGATTCAGTCTTCGCCATGATGGTTGCAAAATAATGATTTTTTTTACTTTTACTAGTTGGCACTTAGCTGTAAGCAAAAGCCCGCTCCATTCCCTGACTTAGTTATTCATTTGTTTTTTCATCATCAGCATAGACATGTGATTTCCTATTTTTTTTTCCAATAGTTTAACATTCATTACTGGTACTTAAATATTTTAGTGTTCACATTTTCCCAGATCTTGCCAGTGGGAGCCCCTTCAATCTGAGATACTCTCTTTCGAGATTCAAATATTCATTTCCAACAAGATTAAGACACAGTCAGAGCCTCTACTAAAATCACCAGCCTGTCCTACAAGCTGCCTTCATTTTCTCATTGTACTTTTCCCAGTAGCCAGAATAGGCATTAAACATCAGTCTCCTGGGAGAGGTTTTTTCCTAAATTTCCCCAAACATTTCCTGCTGATATATTCTTTTGTAAACTGATTGCTACAAGTGTCTGTATAGACTCATGTGTCTAAATTGGAGAAATCTGTAATTATAACTTTTTTCACTCAGGTCACTCTAAATCAAGGTCTGACATATATTGTACATAAATTCAAATGTACTTATCTAAAAGTCCACCTAAATATATGAAAATCACGGCTGCAGTGTAACGATGTGTGCGTACATTTATGTTTGTGTGTGTCCACTATTGTTTGAAACCATCCGAGGAAACATGCTGTCCCTTAATGAAGCCACAATGAGGACAGCATTGGGGTGCAGTTGGTTCCCAACACCAGGCCAGGCTAGGGCTTTCGAGTGTTCAGTCCTGGAATGAGTGAAGCCCGGCAGCACCCAGATGAGGGAAGGAAGCTGGAATGAATTAGAGCTGAGGCCCAGAGCAAGTCAGAGGCTTGATGTCCGGGACAAAGCAGAGATCCCTGGCTTCCAGGTCAGCAAGGACAAGATGTGGAAGTGGCCCAGTCCCCTGGCCAGCTTCCCGGCACCATAGCTTTGCGAGGGAAACTGAGGCTGATCTTCACAACGCCCTTCTGTTTCTGGAATGCCCAGGGTACTAAAAGGCTCTTAGCCCCCTTATGTTCCCACTCCCACCTTGCCCCAGCCACGTAACCATTCACATCTTCCTAAGTGCTTTTGTACTTTTTGCATTGAGTGGGACAATCTTCCTTGTAGTATTCATATGTTTAGAGGACCCAGGGACATAGCATCAGCCCAAAATAAAATAATGGCCTTGCCCTTGTCGCCTCGTTATGAGTGGCTGCTGAGATTGGTCTCTCAGGAGATCTTCCCGCATGTGTGTGCAGCAGCTGAGAAGCTCATTTCTTAACCCTCTCCTGCCATCCAGCTTGAGACACGCCACAGTTAACGACAGCACCCAGAGTCCCACGGCTCTCCCTTCTCACGGAGGCTGCCACATGTCACGGAGAGCTGCAGTTCTCTCTCACACATTTTGCATAATCAGTTTCTATTCTGTTGTGTTCTCTCACACATGGTGCTCTGAGACTATTCTGGAAAATAGATGATATTTTTCAGTTTGGATTAGTAGCATGGTTTTACGTTGTGCTCAGGCTGTTTGGTAAATGAAGTTGGTTACTCATCTATCTGTCAGATGAAGAGAAAGACACATGGATGCGTGTAACCTGTTTTTAGAGCTGGAGACCACCCTTTCGCCTCCTTCATCCTGAGAATAGCAACCCTCGGCATCACTGCCCTGAGAGTTGATATTTGCATTCAGATTTCCAGCTTAAAGAATCCACTGCATGGATTTCTGCAATAGCTTCTTAAAGTTTCCCTTCCTTTTAATATGTTCTGCATTCTATGAAAACTTCTGACAGCACCACGCGCTACTTGACTTAGAGGGTCAGCTTTATCATTGGCTGCCCAGTCTAGGACAATCACACCTTCTCTGATGCTCAACTTCCTGAAAAGTAACAAGGGGTGGTAACATTGCCTTCTTTAAATGAGTATTAGGAGGATTCGCTGGCTGAACGACTGTCCCTGAAGGGCTCTGTAAATTAGAAACTCTTGACGGGTGTTCATGATAGCTCAAACTCTTTCTGTGGCTTCCCACTACCTAAAACTCAACCTCTATCCTAGCACTTAAATAACTCTAAGACAAAATTCCACCCAGTCACAATTTTATTGTTCTAACTATTATTCCCCTGTGTGAACCTTCTTCTCCAGCAGAACCTGTGTACCCATATTCTCCATGGGCTTGGCTGTGGAATAACAAGGTCCAGAGAAGTTCAGGACAATGAGAAAATGTGGCAGCAGTGCTAGATGAGATCACAGAACTGAAATTTGAATAAAAATTTTAAACATAGATTTTTTTTTCCCCACCCAAATCATCATTGCAGAGTGTACCAACTCAGCACCCTTATCTTGGAAGAAATAACCAAGATTTTATTCTGCCTATGATCCTGTCCAGTTGCGTGACTGTAGAAAGCTCACTTGACCCTTTTAACATTTCTTTTCTTTCCTTGTTAAAAGGGTTGAACCTAACCAGGCTATTTGGGAGGAGTTAGTGAGGTGATGTATGTAGGAAAGTTTCAGAATGTTAAAGGACTTAAGAAAGGTCAGTTTGCCATCCTCAGGTCATTGTGAGCAATCCTGAATCCATCGTGCTTGAAACACACCCGCAGAGCCGTTCTTTTGACCAGCAAATCCTCGTGTAACCCATAAGGTAGACAATTCCATTATTCTCTCCATAGGTCTCTCCTCAGGTTTCATAAGCAGTGATCTTCTATGGGCAGAGGAGAAGCAGTTAAAGACTCTAAAAACACTTCCTTCACTAATGTCCCTTCGATTTGGAGAAAAAGATGTTTACCTGTGAAAGCAGCAGTCTCACGTGGGAGCGCTCACGGGCGGTTCGAGCCTCCCTCCATCTACAGCTTTTGCTCCCTCAGGAGCCGTTTGCTCTGTTGGGGTCTTTGCTTGTCACCTTCTTCCTGCCCACTGCCTCTTTCTCCATCACCCCACCCCTATTAGCACACCTCTTCGAGGGAGGACCAGGAAGGCAGGCATCGATTAACTCCAACAAGTCGATATCGGTTCTTTTTAATCACTTAAACCCGTGAAAGAGCAGGTTAAATCAAATGTGGTTTGCGAACCTCACTCAGCTATGACCATCTTTCCCCTTCAGCAAAACCACAAGTAACTGGAGGTGGAGCTCATTGGAACCCCTCGAATATATAATTCAACTTCTTTGGCAGAGAGCCACAAAGCAGTTTTGATGGGTAGAGTTCTCTCTTTTTTTTTTTTGCCTCTTATAAATACTGAAAAGGTGTTTACCCACTTAGAACTGCCTTTTGCACCTTGAAGACATCCAGGCCAGGAACAGAAGCTCCCAGAGTGTAGCTGCTCTGGAGCAATTGTCTTGGAAACGAAAGCAGGCAGGGCCCGAGGTAAAGGATGAGTACCTATCAGCCAAATCCTAATAGGGATGCTGTACTCTTTACCTGAATTGTGTTCTGTAAGCAAACGTCCAAGGCACGTTTGCTCCCCTGAAAGCAAGCTGCCTTAACATCTGTGGAGAGACAAAGGAAAACATGGGGAAGGAACCCAGAGTCGAATACTTCAGCAGAAACGTGGGAAGAAGTACACTGCAACTTGCAAACAGCCTTCTGTACCACATGCCATAAATTAACACAATATAAATTTATACATATTTACACCACATAGTCTCTAACTATATAAATCCTCAATACTCAGACTTGTGGGGTAGGTGTAAGAGAACAGTCCATATGTTTATTCATATTCTGTGGCGCTCTAGGGAACTCAGTGATTTTACACACACACACACACACACACACATACATACATATATATGGTATTAAAGGTGATTCTAAATGTTTAAATCAAATTAATGCCTACAGGCACGACTCTGTTTTAGAAAATATTGCCATTTTCCAAGATATTCAGAGCCAAGGAGAATTTTAATTCTATTGAATGGAGAATTTACCTAGTTGTCTCATGTATCCCAAAACCTTGGTAAATGGTTACCGATCTATACATAAAGATTGTGTTGAGTATGCAGGGGAGCCGATGTGGCTCAGTAGTTGAGCGCCTGCTTCCCACAT
>JAQZBX010043620.1:0-21603 GCA_029593785.1 Cabassous unicinctus | reverse complement strand
TGGCCTTTATAAAGGGTATTTATTTGGGGTAGAAGTCCACAGATACCAGGCCATAAAGCATTAAGTTTCTTCTCTCACCACAGTCCATTGCCACATGTTAGAGCAAGACAGCTGCCGGTGTTTGCCTGGGTTCAGGCTTCTTGGGTTCCTCTCTTCCCGGGGCTGCGTTTCTCTCTGGGCTTAGCTCCTGTTTCCTCCACAAGGTCAGCTGTAGACGATTAGGCACACGGCTCGCTTCTCTTCTCCTGGGGCCTTCTTTCCAACATCAAAACTGCTTCTCAAAAAACCGCTTCAACTCTGTTCTTGCCATGCCTTTTATATTTGATTCCCCACCCACCAAGGGGTGGGGCTCAACGCCCTACTGATGTGGCCCAGTCAACGCCCTAATCATAACTTAATCATGCCCAGATTAACAGATCAGTTTACAAGCATGATCCAATTATATTTTTGGAATTCATAATTACATCAAACTGCCCAACTGCAACACTTACCTTTAATGAATTCACTTACTCTAGGTGTTCTAGGTTCTTAAAGAAGAAAAACAATATTTTAGAAATGACTATTCAAATGAAATATGGTCAACTCATAGAACTGCTATTTACAATGATCATCCTACATTTGTGAAACAGGACACTAAAAGACATTTGAATAAAAAGGGCATGGTCCCTAAGATTATAAGAAAGTTTATAATCCAATTAAATACCAAGGGCTGAGTAAACAGCATTGAAAAGAAAGTGAATGAAGCCGTGATATAAGATATCAGAAAAGGAAAAGTGGCCCATTTTGGTTTCTGCCAAAAGAGATCTGTAGTCCTGTGTTGACATAATCTTGTAGAGTAAATTGTGTTTAATGAGAACATGTGGCTCTTTTCTTCCATTGACATGGTTCAAGAGCTTGCTTCTTGGGTGGCAATAAAAATGAGGAATAACATGATTAAAATACAAAAAGCAATAGGATCTTTAGCCCCTCTGTATTATTAAAGGCCCTATATCTGTTTAAGTAATTTTGACTAAATTATTCTGAAGAGATTTAACATCATCAAGCCAGCGTCAGAATTCTTACTGAAAGGACTGTTCCAGATCTCCAAATTATATTATTAATAATTATAGCTAGTGTTAATTGTGTATTTATGCCAGGCACATTGCTAGATTATCTTGTTTATTCCCACGACAATTTTTTGAGCTAGGTATCATTTCTGTCTTCCTTTTACAGGAGTGGAATTGAGGTGTATGGAGGTTAGTAACTTGCTAAAACATTTTTTGAATGTGTATTTTAGGTATGGTACATTAAATTTCCATAATAAATCTGAGGATGTGAAATGGTTATTGCTTTATAATGTATATGAACGTTGCTTAATAGTTCAAGACAGGAAATGAAGAATGATATAAAATATAACAATGAATTCAGTTGCATTTGCTGTCCTTTTTGCATTAGTTATAGTATTTGTCTGAATTGACTTTTCTTTGGGCTGTCGGCTTTGGAATCAGATCCAAATTTGAATACCAGCTTTGACACTTGTTTAGTGGGTGTCTTTAATCAGGTTACTTAAATGCACTGTGCCTCAGTTTCCTCATCTGATAAATGGGGTTAATGCCTTCTCCCTTCACAGTCTATTATAAATATTTATAAAGTACCAAGCATAGCACAACATTCAGTGCATTCACTATCAACCTTCTCTCCTTCTTTTCCTTCTGGCCTTAGACAAAGAAACACCTTTGAGAGAGATGGGGATATTTGTCATGATTTTAACAGGGCAGACAACTCTGAAATGGCATCATTGTGTTTAGAAAACAGGCTTCTACTCTTTTTTAGTTTCTAGAGTCTCTTATAACAACTTATAAAATATTACTGCTTATTAAGTTATTAAGTAAAAAGTTATATTTCAGACTGTAGACTAACCTATCTTCCAAGATAACTTTATTTTATCAGAAAGGAAATTGTTTTGGCTTTGCAGGTCATGTGGTCTGCATCCCAAGTATTCAACTCTGCCATTGTAGTACAAATAGGTGATAAATAAACAATGATTATGGCTATGTTTCAATAAAGCTTTATTTACAAAAGCATACAGTGGGCTGGATTTGGCCTGTGGGCCATAGTTTATTAAACCCCAATTCAGTGTAATGTTGGCTCTTGGTTATAATATTATTTGTCATGTTAGGGAAATATTGTCTATTCCAAGTTTGTAAAAGACCCATAAACTACTGAAAGTAAAATAAAAATTCTTCCATTACTGTGTTGCTCTGTTACTAGTGCAGGTACTCATAAAAATAACATGTAGTGAGCATTTCTATATGCAAGGCACTGGGCTAATGATTTATACCATACTTTATTTGCTCAATATAACCGTATCAGGTAGCTACTGTGATTATTACCTCATTTTTAAGAAGCAGGAACCAAGCCCTAGAGAGGTGAAGTAAAGTAACTCAAAGTTGCCTACTTAGTAAGTGGCACAACCTGGTCCCAGGATGGTTTTGACCTTCTAGCCAGCATGCAGTATTCTTTGCCTTGCCTTTTCTTGTCTTCTGATGTTTAACTAATTATTGAATGTTGAGAGTTAGAAGTTCATTGTAAAGCATCTTAAGCTTTTCTGAGGAAAAACATTAATTCAGTGGTAAGTATGTAGATGAGTGTGGGTTTTAGCTCTAATTCCTTAATTAGTTTTTCAAAATTAGCCTGTTTTTATTTCTGGCTAAGTTTAAAAATGTATTCTGGAAGAGGAGTGTGAGGCTTTGCTGCTTCGCTCTCTGTTGGGAGATTTGTTTTTCATCGGATAATTTGGAGGTTTTATTTTGTTCATGTTTCTTTAATATCACGATTAAAGGATTAAAAAGTCCTTTGCAAGGTTTGAGTCACTAATACAAGAGCCACACACTTGGGTATTGATTTGCATTTATTTGAATGTATAATAACAGCAGAAGAATTGCCTTCTTTGCTGTAACTGTGTTGACTATTCTTCACATTGCCCATCTCTGCTGTCCCTGGGTACAGTTCTCAGAATTAGCAGGGACATGACATCAGTAATAAGATGTAGGCTGTAGCAATGACTAGGTTGAGATTGTGAATATTTAAAAGTGGGCTTATGGTTTTAGAGTTAAGATATACTTGTTTAGCTATTGCTCCTGAAATACTACCCTCCTGTTAGCCTCTGATGCTTAGTTCTCATTCACAGGATAAAAAAAAAAATTATTTGGACTTAGTATATGCCAAATATAGCTAGGGGTCCAAAAATAATGACCCTTATTTTGTAGGAGCTCAGAGTCTCAAATCAATTGGTAAGTGGTTATAACTTAAGTGCTTTAATGGAGGTATTAATTAATGGGGTCGATTTGAGTTAGGGACTGGCGTTTTGGAGGTAGAGAAGGTGGGTTGGCCAGGATCTCCAGAGAAAGAGGAACACAGCAAGGAAGAAGATGAAATATTTGGGGAATGATAGGAAGAGGGTGAGGCAAAGGATGAGACTGGGAAAATAGGTTAAAGCCAGATTGCCACATGCATGCAGTGATAAGGGAGACATTGAAAGGTTTTAATCAGAGTGTGACATGATAAGAGTCTGGTGAGAGTGTGAAGGGAAGAAAATTGATGGAGATACCAGTGACAAATGGGCTGTGCATTTTTATGCCTTCCAGCTTTCTCCTGTGCTTCTGGAGAGTATCTAGAAATGAAGAACCAGGTATGCAGTAAGTGTGGTGAAGGCACCTACTCCTTGGGCAGTGGCATCAAATTTGATGAATGGGATGAATTGCCAGCAGGATTTTCCAACGTTGCGACCTTCATGGACACTGTGGTGGGCCCTTCTGACAGCAGGCCAGATGGCTGTAACAAGTAAGCAACCAAGTGAGCCTTGTTGAGGATAATCTTGGTGCTAATTGGTATTGTAGATAAACTAATTGCTAGGAGTCATCTTTTCTTTTGAATAGTCATTACAAATAATGGAGCTGAGTTTCCATGAGTTTAAAATTAATGCCCTCAGGATGTATTAGTCACTGTATGCAAAAAATGCAATAAGGCTATTAGAAAAACAAATTACTTTTCTAAGATGTTTCTACAAACTCTTCTCTCATTTTTAGTGGATAATTTCAGATAGTTATTTTTTTCTCTCTTCCTCTGATAGGAGGAGTGGGTAACCTTCCTTTAAACACTTCATTATCCTGGGTAAGGGAGTAGGCAAAGCATGTAAGGTGGAAAACCCCTTTGCCTGATTACTATGCCTCTTATAGCAAATTATTATTAACTTTACATATAACAGCACCGGAGGAATGTTAAATTGTCTTAAAAATAAAATAAAATAAAAAAACAGGAAGGGGATGTACCCTTTCCTGCTCTCTTGTATTGATTATGTAACATTTCCCTTCATATGGGTGAGTTTGGGAGACTTAAACTTAGATCCAAGGCTTCCTTCTGACTAGAGTGGCCACTTAGAAATCCAGAATTTTTACTATGAGCTCAGGAGAATAGGGAGTTTTTTATTTTGTTGTTTTTTGTTCTTAGCTTTGCTAAAAGATGTGTTTTGTTTCATTTCTCTCTCTGCTCTCCTTCTCCTTCCCTCCTCTTCTTCCTTTCTTCCTATCTACCTCTTTTCCTCTCTCTCTCTCTCACTCCTCCCTTGCTCTCTGCAAACTCATACAGATTTCTCTTATTTTTATTGCCCTGATAATTGACATTTCATTATATAGAGTTATAACATTAGAAATCATTAAAAAATCATCATTCCTCTAATTTTCAATTTTTTAAAAAGTAAGAGTTCCTTAAAGGAAGAAGCTAGAAGGATTATGGGATCTCAGATCTTTCTTTTTTTGGTCGGCAGGGGGTTATTGATATGGCTTTTTTTTTTCCTACTTGGAATAGTTTATTCATCAAAGAAATTAAATTAAAAGCAGAAAGTTTTTCAATGTAATGTCTTCCAGCAGTATTTTCTCAATGTAAATTTCAGCTTGATATTGCTCTGATTATCTTCCTTCCTTCACTGCTTTCTTCCACTCATCCAATCTTGCATTAGTTTTTACTTCTTTTTAATCAGCTGGAGATGTATTTAGAACTTTATAGAAAACAGCAAAACACTTTTCCAAAATTGTTGTAATTATTATACATTCTCCCTGGCAGTGTATTATTTTGTTTATTTTATGTGTTTGTCAGCATTTGTATTGTCTCTAAAATTTTAGCCATTCTAATGTGTATGTAAAATTATATATCCTTGTAGTTTCAATTTGCATTTCCCTGCTTTGTAATGTAGAATACTTCTCATTTGCTTATTGGCCATCTGTATATCATTTTTTTGTGAGGTTTCTGTTCAAGTATTTTGCCTATTTCCTATTTTTCTGTCATTTTATGGTTGGGCTATAGGAGGTTTTTTGTGTATTCTGAATACAAGTCCTTTGTCTTGTATATATTTATGTAGTATGTAATATATCTTACATACACATACAGACATAATGGAGTATTTCCTCCCAGTCTGTGGTTTGCCTTTTCATTTTTAAAATGTATCCCTTGATAGGCAAAAGTTTAAAATTTGAAAAAGTATATCTTTTTTTTTTCCTGTTATGGCTAGTGTTTTTCGTATCTTAAAATATCTTTGCCTAACTTTGGGTTGCAAACATATAATTCTATGTTTTCTTTTAGAAGCTTTATAATTTTAGCTTTTATATTTAAAAGTATGATTGATTTTGAGTTACTTTTTATGTGCAGTATGAGTAAAAGTTCATTGTTTTCCATATGGATATCAGCTGTTCCAATACCATTTATTGAAATGACTTTTCTTTTCTATTCAATTGCTTTGGTGTGCTTGCTGAAAATAAACAGTCTATGTGTGCAGCTCTTTCTGGACTTTCTATTCAATTCCAATAATCTGTTCATCTTTCATTGTAGCAATATCACTCTGTCTTGATTACTTTAGTTTTATAATAAGATTTGAAATAAGATATGGTAAACTTTCAAAATTTGTTCTTTTTCAAAATTGACTTGGCTTCTCTAGATTCTTTGGATTTACATACACGTTTTATTATTTTTTATTTATTTTGAAAGCATTTTGTAGGATTGTTATTATGTCTTCATTAAATGTTTGATAGACTATACCAAGGAAACCAAGAGGGCCTGGAATTTGTGTGTGTATGTGAGTGTGGAATATTTGAACTACCAATTCAATTTGTAAAATAGATTTAGAATTATTCAAATTTTCTATTTTTTTCTGTTTTAGTTGTGTTTCAAGGGATTTGCCCATTTTTCCTAGGTTGTCTAATTTATTGGCGTAAAGTTGTTAATATTTTCTTATTTTCTTTTTAATGTCTATAAGGTCTCTAGTGTTATTCCCTCTTTCATTCTCAATATTAGTAATTTATGTGTCCCTCTTATGATCAGCCTTGCTAGGGATTTATCAATTTTATTAATCTTTTCAAAGAAGCTATTTTTGGCTTTATTAATTTTTGCTACTCTGTTTTCTATTTAATTCATTTATTCTCTTATGCTTATAATTCCTTTTTGTCTTCATTTTTCAGTTTCTTTGCTCTTCTTTTCCTTGCACTTTAAGATAGAAACATAGATCATTGATTTTAAGCATTTTTTTTTCTTTTCAAATTTAAGCATTAAAAGCTACAAAATTTCTATTAAGCATAGTTTTAGCTATATGCCATAAAAATGATGTTGAATTTTCATTTTTATTTAGCTGAGAATATTTTCTAATTACCCTTGTGATATCATCTCTAACTCATGGGTATTTAAAAGTATGTTGTTTAATTTTCAAACACTTGTTTTTCTAGATAGCTTGTGGTTAATTTCAAACTTCATTATATCAATATTTAATGCGGTTTGTTTTCTGGCTTAGCATATGATCTGTCCTGGTTAATGTTAAATGTGCTCTTGAAAAGAATATGTATGTATTCTGCAGTTGTTAGTTGTAGTATTCTATAAATATCAATTACAGCAAGTTGGTTGATAGTAGTGTTTAAGTAACTTCTATATTCTTACTGATGTTTTGTCCATTTTATGTCAATTATTGAACAAAGGGGGTTAACATTTCCATATATGTTTGTGAATTTGTCTGTTTCTTCCTTTGTCTCTATCAGTTTTTGCGTCATGTATTAAAGTTTTATTGTTTGGAGCATATGCATTTAGGATTGTTATGTCTTCTAGTTTTTCTCTGGTAATACCCCTTTCTTGAAGTCCTCTTTGTCTGATATTAATATACCTTTCTCATGTTTACTGTTTACATGGTATATCTTTTTCCATTATTTCATTTTCAAACTATTTGTGCCATTCTATTTAAAGAAGTCTCTCATAAGTATCATGTTGTTAGATTTTGCTTTTATTCATTTTGACAATCTCTGGTTTTTAATTGGGATATTTAGGCTACTTACATCTAATATAGTTACTGATATGGTTGGGCTTAGTCTAAGATCTTTCTATTTGTCTGTTTGTCATATCTATTTTCTCCCATATTTCTCCTTTCCTGACTTATTTTGGATTATTTAAATTTTTTTAGAATTCTATTTTATTTCTTCAGTTACTTTTTTTTTTTTTTAGCAATTTCTCTTTAGATTGTATTCATTTTTAGTGGTTGCTCTAGGATATAAATGATGATACTCCATCGTATCATTAGCTTTACCTAATGTGTAAAACCTTACAACAGTATAGTTGCATTTATACCCTTATCTTTGTGCTATTGTCTTATATTCTGTTTAGATACATATTATAAACTCCACAATGATGTTTGAAATGAGTTGTCTTTTAAAGAACTTAAGAGAAGAAAAATATAGCTTTTATGTTTATCCACATCCTTTTTATGTATTCACATACTTTTTGTGTTTATCCAATACCATTATTGGTGTTCTTTCTTTCTATAGATCTGAGTGTCTATCTATTTTCAGTCCCTTCAGCCTGTGAACTTTCCTTTGTGATTTCTTTTCATGCAGGTGTGCTGGTCACACATTTTCTAAGCTTTTGTTTATCTCTAAATGTCTTTATTTCATCCTCATTTTGGATGTTTTGTTGGATATAAAATTCTGTATTTTCACTTTTTTTTTTTCTTTCTATACTTTAAAGATGTTGCTGCATTACTTTCTGAACTTCCTGGTTTGTGATGAAAAGTTAATCATTATTTGTATCACTGTTTCCTCTGTATCTTTATTTCTTTGGCTGTTTGTACCATGTTCTTTATATCTTTACTGTTCAGTAGTTTGACTATGATGTGCCTAGAATGGGTTTTCTTTAGATTCAGCCTATTTCAGGCTCACTGAGCTTCTTGGATTTGTGGGTTATTTTTCACTAAATTTGGGGCATTTTTAGCCATCATTTCATGAAAAATGCTTTTCTTCCCTTTTTTCTCCCCCTGTGACTCCAATTACATGTATATTAGACTACTCTACATTTTCCCCAATGTCACTGAGGCTATATTTTCTCTGTTTCTTTTTAAATTTCTGTACTTCAGATTATATACTTTCTATTTCTCTGTCTTTAAGTTTGCTGTCACACACCCCCTCCTCCTTTTTTGCAGTCTCCAACTTCTTGTTCAGCCCAGCTAATGAATTTTTATTTCGTTTATTGTGATATTCAGTTTTATAATACCCAGTTAATTTTTATAGTTTTAATTTCTCTTAAAGTATTTTGAGATTCCCCATCTCTTCACTCATTATGTTCATCTTTTATTTAATATTCTTGATTATATTTGTAAGAGCTATTTTAAGTACTTGTATGTTTCTATTGACTGCCTTTTTTCTCCTCAAAATGTCTAGTGAATTTTGATTGTATCCTGGGCATTATGGATGTTAAGTTGTCACAAATGTAAATTATGTTCTCTTCATTTAAAGTGTGTTGAATTTTGTTCTTGCGGGTAGTTTATTTACTCGAAGATTACTTTGACCTCATCAGACTTTGTTTTATAATTTTTTTAAAGCTGGATCTATATTGGTTTTACACTTGGTTCTAAGTCATGACCTTTATTCTAGGAGATCAACAAATTATGTTACCTGCCATCTGTTTTTGCAAATAAAGTTATATTGGGACACAGCTGCACCCATTCATTTACATATTATCTATGGCTGCTTTTGAACTACAGCAGCAGAGTTAAATAGGTGCAAGAAACCAGATGGTCCACAAAGCCAAAAATATTTATTCTCTGGCCCTTTATGAAAAAGTTTGATGACACCTACGTTAGGGCATAGCCCATCCTTCTAAATCGTAGCAATGCTGGAGTCTCTCATGTCTCTCCAATGTGCACAGTCCAGCCCTATGTCCAGGACTTGTAGGCAAACTCCATCCAGATTTCTGGAAGCCCTGTTTTTTTTTTTCTGGTTCTCTGTCCTACAAATTCCAACCATTTCAGCTGACCAAACACTGAACTCTGCTCCTCAGCTCAGTGAGACCACTCTGCTCTACTTGGGCCCTATCTCTCTGTGCCACAGTTTAGAAAATGTCCCAAGGAAGAGTGCCCAGGTTAATTTGGGCTTTACCTCATGACCTTTCCTGCTTTTAGGAATCTTAGCCCTGTACTGCCTATTTTCAATGTCTGAACAGGTTTCATGTATTTTATTTAGTTTAATAGATTGTTAAAGTAAAAATCCAGTACCAGTTACTCAGTCATGTTCAGATGTGGAAATCTCTTTCTTTTACTCAGGTTCTTTTCAGTTAGAAAAAAGAAAAGAAGTTGCCAAAATATCACTTGTATTATCCAGATAAAAAGTTAAACCTGAAAGGGAAGGAGGTAAAGTTTGAAGTTGTGTTATCATGTTATCATTTAGTTTGGTGAGAAATTTTTTTTTCACAAAGGACACCATATGATTAATTATCATTTAATTCTAAGAACCGTTGCAATTATAAGCTAAATTTTGTTAACTATAAGATAAAATAAATGTAATTTCTTAATTTTTGGCTTGTTTTTGATGATAATATCCCAATCAAACTTTTATTCCCACTGTATATTATGAAACTGTAAACTGTATTTTATGTAGATTCACTTTAATTTTTTTTTCTAGGACTATGTAATTTCTCATAGCAAGGATCCCTCTCTCCCATGAGTGTGTCTGTATGTGTGTATGTGTTTGTGTTTGTGTGTACAAATAAAATTTCAGATTTTGCTTGAAATAGTAATTTCACCTAAGATGCTAAAATTAGTGGTCACCTAATTGGTGATCAAATTTTACAGCAGATTGATCATATAACTTTACCAAGATCCAGGAAGTCAGATACCATTAGAAATTAACCTTTTCTGAAATAGGGCTGGCCTTTGCATTGTGGAGCAGCATCTGATCTTCTCTGCTTTGTTTTTGTCATGGAACTACTTTTGAACCTGGATTGCATAGCTCTGTGAAGAAGAGGTTTCCGAACACTGATGCCTCTTGGTTTTGTTTCCACAGCTCTTCCTGGATCCCTCGTGGGAATTACATAGAGTCTAATCGTGATGACTGCACGGTATCTTTGATCTATGCTGTGCACCTTAAGAAGCCGGGTTATGTCTTCTTTGAGTACCAGTATGTCGACAACAACATCTTCTTTGAGTTCTTTGTAAGGCCTTTAATTTTCTGGAATTTGCTTTTTAAGGACTGTTTATATAAAATTTCCATTTAATTTTTCCTATTCCATTTTATGTCTGTTCAGTTTTTTTAATTTATTGAAACTTTTGATACTTAGAGAAGACTTTAATTTTTTAAATAATATTTTGTATTCTGGTTAATATTATTTTTTTACCTTTGAACTCTCACCTTGAGCAGTAACATAGGGCTTATTTTAATTTTTGTTGTCATCATTAGATGACCATTTTGTTTAGATTTCTTGTGTGACAAATATTTTCTCCCAGATTCACTTTAATTTTAATTGTTTTTATAGCTATGGATACTATTTTTGTCAAAAATATGGTTTCACCAATTTTAGTTTTCATTTCAAAGGTTTTTCTCTTTGCAGTTGCAATTTTTTTTACTAATTAGGATTATTTAAGTGTATTAATGGGCCATATTTTAGAAATAGACTATATGGCTGTGTGTTCCTGATTCTGTGAGTTTTATACATTCTAATGAATCATTGGATAGGATAATTGATGTCCCTAGTAAGAAATTAAATAGCATTACAGAATATAGGATGAAAATAATAGCCTAACAGAATAGGCTGTTGCTACTAAAATTAATGATTTTATATAAACTGTATCAATCTAGCAAATATTTATTGTGTCAGTGACTCAAATGGTTAAAAAAATGTTTCATATTGACTTTGTATAGCAAAGTGTGTGTTTTTCAAGTAATTGGGGAAAATATCTTGTAAAAGTTTCCATGGTCCAGATTTGGAGGACCAATGTCCTAACAATTCTAAAACAAATTTTTATTGCTCTTGAAAAATGGGAATTTCTAAACCAAATATTTGCTAGCAAGAGCTATTTTCCGTGAAAGTATGACCCCTGGATTTGAAGTGAAGAGATTTTGGCTTTGGTCCCAACTCTACAGTTGGTAGCAATGTGATTTGGGGCAATTAAGTTAATGTTCTGGCTCTCAGCATTGCTTTCAGTAAAGTGGATTGTGTAGCAAGACCTTTTAAGGAGTGTCCTAGCTCTGATATCCTTTGAGGAGTTTAAGGCATTAAACAGGATACAAACCCATTTACTTTTTCAGCAACATTTTGTTTGCAAAACACTTCTCAGAGTGAATGATTCCCTATTTCATGAGATATTTTGGCAATATTGCTAAAATTAAAATAAAGCTAAGAAGTGAGGCAGTGTCTAATTGTTGGAGTAAGCACTTAGGTCTGTATTGCCTAGTAAGTGCTTTGATATCTGTCTTTAAAAGGTACTCTGAAGGAATAACGTTTCCTTATTTCCTTTCAGTGATGCCTTTGTTCTTCTGGTTATAGTCTGAAAAGGAGTGGCAAGTTTACTTGCTTCTATTTTCCTCCTTTTATAAATGTTTCAGCGTTATAGCCTGCAATTTATGGACTACGAGCGTTAACACTTCACAGTCATCGTGCTTATGGTTAATGGAAGGGAAATGTCTGAAGACAGTGAAAAATATGAGTTGTACTCTAAATGCTATACATGTGGATATTACATAATTTAGAGCAATAAAATATTTAATTTTAGACCATATGGGATAGTCAATCCTCCCTTCTTTTTATTTTATGATGAAACTGAAACCTACAGAGGATGATTGGGCCAAGTTTATACTTTTATCAGGTTCTTTTAGAATGAACAATAAAACTCAGGTCTCTAAAATGCAAGAAAATGTCACTATAATACATGATGTCTGCTTTTATTTGCAAAAAAGCATAGCTTATCCAAACATTGGCCATCAAAGGTACATTCAGATCCATATTTGCTTTTAAGTGTCTCAATACTTGCATTAAAATGGCCATTATGTTTATAGTATAAAAATGACACAACTGGGAAGCGGATATGGCTCAAGTGATTGAGCTCCTGCCTACCACGTGGAGGGCCCTGGTTTGGTTCCCAGTGCCTCCTAAAGAAGACAGCAAGCTGGCGTGACGGGCAGGTGTGGCAAGCTGATGCAACAAGATAACGCAACAAGAGACACAAGAAGAAAAAACATAATGAGAGACACAACAAAGCATGGAGCCGAGGTTCCCAGTGCCTCCTAAAAGAAGATGAGCAAGACAGCGAGCTGATGCAATGGGCAGGCACAGCAAGTTGACGCAACATGATTATGCAACAAGAGGCACAAGAAGAAAACCATAATGAGAGACACAACAAACCAGGGAATGGAGGTGGCTCAAGTGATTAGGTGCCTCCCTCCCAGGTCCCGGGTTCAGGTCTCAGTGCCTCCTGAAAAAGAAACAAGGAAGACGAGCAGACACAGCAAGTGCAAACTATGAGGGGGTGGGAGAAATAAATAAATCTTTAAAAAAAAATGACACAACTGTAATTAATGCACATACCCTCAGTAGCTGTTATTCATCCCTTTGGATGGTAAAAGGGTCTGTTTTCCAGTTTGTAAGTATTTAGGAAATATCTCTTTTGGAGAACAATTTTATGTTGTTTATAAATTGATCAGAAGGATGAGGGAAGTGGCAAAATGATGTAGAGAAGAAAGAAATAGCCACTTGGCTGAAGTTTTGGTGTTGCAATCTTATTTTAACCCTGCTCTGTTACTATTGTACAATCCTGGAAAGATGGTCTAATTTCTTGATGTTTCTATATTTGTAGACCTGGAAAGGTAATGCTGCCAACTAATAGGCATTTGGAAGAATTATCAGAGGAGCATGATGTGTTTTGTGCTAAATGTATTTGCTGTAGGTCATTTGAGTTGGCATGGCAAAGGTTTAACGTTTACCCAAAATAATAGCTTGGGATTTTGACTTTGGCCATAGCTGGTTACCTACATAACTAGGTTAAGTCCTGGGGAATTGAAAACAAAACAGAGTTTATTTACTTATTTATTTAACTTTTTATTGCCGAAATATGTATTTTTTAAAAAGCTTTATTTTTACACTGTTGATCCTGTATGATGAATGCAAGCTGTTAAAACACGTTGGGAGGCTTGGTAGATTATTTTGTAATGACTTTTTCCTTCTTCATGTTTGTTAACTCTTTCCTCCATCCCTCCCTGCCTTCCTCAAGCCCCACCCCTTTCCTCCTTTCCCTCCCCTTATTAGCGGGCTCAGCTTTTTGTTACAATTATGAGGATGGTTTACTTAGAACCACTCACTCACTCATACTCAGTTGTAAATTAGGTGCCAGAAGTCTTGGTGTGTTTACTTGTTGAGAATTACTCATGGCCATTGTTTAGTATGTATTGAAAGAAATTCTTACAGCCTGTCCTGTTCCGGGTACAGAATTTAATTAAAGCCATTATTCTAGAAGCTTTACTGGAGCCCTTGTGTTTAATCCATAGATTCAAAATGATCAGTGCCAGGAGATGGACACCACCACGGACAAATGGGTAAAACTCACAGACAATGGAGAATGGGGCTCTCATTCTGTAAGTCTTTGTTCTTTCTTCTCTCCCACCAACCCCACTCTTCTTCCTTCTCCCAACCTTTTGAAAAACTTATTTTAAGAAAAAAGGATCAAAATTGACTGTTAATTTAGGTAATTTCTAGTTAGAGGAGAAACTGTCCCCAATTTTGTGGACTCAGGTTCTTTCTAGGCATTATTTTTCTACTTTTCTCTTTTGCCTTCAATTTCTTTCCAGTCTCTCCCCTCATGTTCTAACTCTCCTCCCTTTCATAGTGGCATTAACAAGAAACAAGGCTACTCAAAACTGATGTACAAAACCTCTGAGTATATAAATTTACAGATGTGCCTGCCAAATGTGATAAAATCAGTGGCTCTTGGCATTGAAAGGATCTTGAGTTTCTTTCATCCAACACTCTCTGCAGTCTCTCCAACAAGTGATTTTTGAAGCTTGTCTTTTTGAAACAGTGCTGTCTCCATTGTTAGACAGTCTGATTATCATAAAATTCAACCATGTTTGGGCCTAAGCCTGCTTCCTACATATATGCCACCCATTAGTCAAAGTTTAACCCTCTTGGGTCACAGTGAGTAAAATAGCTATCTATTTCCATAGGGTGACTTTTTAAATACTTGAAGGCAATTATCAGATAATGTGATTTGGTGAGCCTATTTTTATCTGCTGCACTATCTCTTTGGAGTGAGACATGGATTTAAATTCTAGCTCTGGATTATAGGCAAGTTAACTTATCATTTTGAGCTGATTTTATATTTGAGAAATGGGAACCATCTTGCAGTATTGTTGTGAGGATCAAGTAAGATGATGTATGGGAAGGACCTAGTGCAGTGCCTCCAGTTGGGCTCTGTTTCAGTAAGAGAGCATGTATCCTCGCGTTTGTTGTTGTCGATGGTGACTCATCCCTGGGTGATTAGGACAATGTATTCTTTCAGAGTATATTTTGATCTGTATGCCTGGAAGTGATATTAGGACAACTTAAGATCTCTTCACCTAAATACCCTGCCAGCTGGGCTTTGAAGGTACAAGTAACCCTTGGCAACATATATGCCAAGAAACCCTTACAAACACTTAATACAAGGGGAATGTACATAATACACTACTTCTCTGAATCTCTGGCAGGATGGGGTGGTTGGGTAAGTTTTAATTTTATACAACTTGAGTATGACCAGCTAGAGACTTCATAAAAGAATAAGGAAGGCAGGTGAGAAAGAAAGAAACCTGTAAAATTGGTTCTCTTGCCTGAATCAGCATGAAATTTTTCAGAAAATTCGTTTGACTTATAATTAGAAAAATGTTCCAATGACAAAGGAAGTAAATATTAGATATTTTATCTTTTATGTTCTGGAGTCAGAAGGCTACACACAGGTCATTCTATAAGAATAACTGTCTTGTTGTTTTTGCAGTATTGTTTATTCAATAATTGCAAAAAGAATCAAACTCATTCTGCTGCCTTTTTGTCTCCAGAGCTCAAAGATCTACTTAAGAATAGTGGCAGCCTGTACAGACATAAGTGGGCTGAATGACTTTTACCCTCTAAAATGAGCCCTTTGTAAATATAAACCAAAATAATTCATACAAATGATTTGAACATCTTAACTTTTTATTTAGATTTGAAATTTTTCTTCTTCTATGTTAAACAAAATTCTATAATATTTTATTTTTTCATATAAATTAAAAATATGAAAATGTGAACTTCAGCAGAGTTTAGGTCTAAGTTAACAGTAGACTTAAATTTATGGGGCCTAAATTAATGATGTTTCATTATAATGCTTTGAAAAAGTATGTAAGGGAGTAGAAGCTTTTGGGTATAGTTGAAAATATGGTTTATCTGATCTGAGTGTCTCATATTCCTCTTCATAGGTAATGCTGAAATCAGGCACAAACATACTATACTGGAGAACTACAGGCATCCTTATGGGATCTAAGGCAGTCAAGCCTGTGTTGGTAAAAAATATCACAATTGAAGGTATTTTACAGCAACCTAGTTTCAGTGGTCACCTACTACATTTTATAGCCAATTAAATATTCAATATATTGTTGGTTTGTCTACCTCAAGGGTTTATAGGCAGGGATAGAGGAATTAATATGTTTGGCATCAGAAAGGTCTAGAGACCTTGGTTTTATTCCTGGAAAGCTGGCTGTTTCTGTTTGGACCTTTGAACTGAATTATTTAATCTGCATGAAAAAGTAAGAAAAAGTAAACATGATGACTTAAGGTATATTTGAATAAAATGAAAGATTCTTTGTTAATAAGAGCCTCTGATTCATTTGAGAAATGTCTGTTTTGCCAAACATTGAGTTTGCCCAAGGAACTGATAATCTGATCACTGGTATATCCATAAGAAAATTATGAAATAACCATCTTGAGCTGATTTTGTCTCTTAAATGTCTTATGCCTCTCTGATCCAGTGGGGCCAGTGGCCTAGGGGAGTGGCTGATAAACCTGGTGTGGTTCATACTCAATTGGGACTACTTTTAATTAAAGCAGTGATTCTCCTTTATTAAAGTTAAGCTTGTATTTTAATATATTCTAAGTGTACTTGTTCTTGTGATGCTAATTCATTAGTCAGCGGGGCATCTGCTGGCAAAGGCAGGAATTACAAACCAGAAGAAAAAGCAAGCCATTTCTAGGGTCTGTTAGGTCTTATATGTGACTTAATGAGCAAACAGTGGAAAAAACAGGAACCGATGGCCACAAAGATCAGAGACTAGTTGGCTTATAAAAATGAAGGGGATCTGAGAGTTTATCCCACTTTTGTGTTAGTGAAGTAGGCTTCTGAGCCTCACAGCTCTCAGTTCTTACATTACTTTACCTCTTTCAAATCTCAATCTCTTGTTTCCGTGTTTGCTTCACCTGTGTTTAATTCAGTGTCTATCCAGGTCCTTGAACACAGTAAATGTCCTTTCAGTGTTGAATTAATAAGTGAGATAATATATTTGGGTTGAGCTTAAAGTTAATATTTCCCTCTCACTTGTGGGTAGGAATGAGTTGCTGAATTGCTTGATAGTATTGGGACTTCCTTCCCATCCATGCCCTGTTTGTCCTTATCACACAGGGGTGGCATACACATCAGAATGCTTTCCATGCAAGCCAGGCACATTCAGCAGTGAACCAGGTTCGTTCAACTGCCAAGTGTGCCCCAGAAACACCTATTCTGAAAAAGGAGCCAAAGAATGCATAAAGTGTAAAGAGGACTCCCAATTTTCAGGTAGGACTAGTTTTTGCCAACTTACACTTTGTTCTTCTCTTTCTAAATTTATATTTGTAGAGTGTACATTCATATACCAGAAGTCACACATTAAGTGTGATGTGAACGGTGGGCCAGATACCAAAGTGCTGAAGTGAATCAATGTTGATGGGTAAAATTTATGACTTCCTATTATCCCATTCTGCATGAATTTCCCTTTTGTCTGTAATTTTTTTTCCAATTTCATATCTCACAGTTAGCTGGTATGGATAGGTTTATACTAATTTTAAAAATTCATATTGTACATTTAGATGATTAGTTGATATAGAGATGTGCTTAGGAACTTTGAATTTGTTCCAAATTTCCAATGTTCAGTGATAATGGAAGAAATATAATGTATTTTTAGAAATGCTATGATATGCTCCATGTGTATCATAGAAAAATTTGTTGCTCTAGGGAAAATAAAAATTGAGGTTTTTATTTAGGCCTAGCTAGTTTTCCTTAAATTCCTCTGGTAAGTAAGATTATTTATTTATTTTCTTTTTAAAGTTATTTCCTTTTTTTGTTTGTTTTTGTTTTGATTTTTGCTTTTTCTTTGATTTGCAAAGGAATTGACCCTTTTCTGAAACACATTTTTATGTTGCAGAGGAAGGATCCAGCGAATGTGTGGAACGCCCACCCTGTGCCACAAAAGACTATTTCCAGATCCATACTCCATGTGATGAAGAAGGAAAGGTATATAGGCAGATAACGTTTAGTTGGCCCACTCCAAATTTATCCAACCTTTCCCCCCAATTTGAGCAGACTCTAATTATTCATGAAGGAGTTAAATCAGCTGATTTATAACACATGTAGATAATAAGGTAGTACTAGAAGTTAAAGAGTTTAGGTTCTGAAGCCTGCCTGGCTGGCTTTGAATCTCAACTCTTCTGCTTATTAGTGCTGAGTGTCTCTAAACTTCCGTATTTTCATCTGGAAAACAGGGATAATAAGATCAGTGCCGATTTCATAATGCTGCTATGAGAATATGTGAGCTATTTAATGGAAAGTTCCCAGCACAGTGCTGGGCACATAGTGAGTGCTCAGTAAATTACTGCTCTTTTAAACAGGTATATATTTTTAGAAGTAATGATATCAGGAATAGCCTTAAAGTGTGTTCCATGACTCACAGGATGAGAATATCCTGTGACTGTGCTTTAATTATTTGGCTACTCATGTAGCTTTCATCAATAAAAGGCATATAGCCATAGGCTAATTCTGTTATGGCAGATTATAATCTGCCATAGAATCTCCTCTCCACAGAACCTCTGGTAATCACTATCTTTATGTCAATGTTTGTATCAATGTATATCAATGTTACAAATATTTCTAAATTTGCATTTAGAAAATTCAAAGTTGTTACCATATAAATGATATTTAACCAGGGGAAAAATGCACACATGTTGTTTTAGTTTGCTAAGCTGCTCAAAACAGATACCATGAAATGCACTAGGAATTTATTAATTTACAAGCCTACTGTTTTGAAGCCGTGAAAATGTCCAAACAAGGCATCATCAAAATGATGCTTTCTTCCTGAAAACTGGCTGCTGGCCATCCTGGACTCCTCGGTCACATGGCAAAGCACATGGCGGCATCTGCTTGTCTCTCCCTTCTCTTCCGGGTTTTGTTGCTTTCAATTTACTGCTTCTGTGGCTTTCCCTCTCTCTCTGTCTGAATTTCATTCTCTTATAAAGGACTCCAGTAAGAGGATTAAGACCCACCCTGGGCCATGCCTTAACTGAAGTGACCTATTCCAAAAATCCTACTTACCGTAGATATACAACCACAGGAATGGATTAGCTTCTCTGGGTACATATAGTTTCAAACCACCACAATGTGCTCTACAGTGGACCTGCCATTCTCTTAAAGAATCAGCATATAACCATTATGTTATTGAGGAGAAACTGACATTCAGGTTGCTGCTATGCAACATTCCTCATGTATGTTTGCATCTCTGAAATAATGACATTGACTTCCTTGACCTAGTTTGGACAGTAAATATAGATGTCAGTAAATTTATTTCTTCCTTTTATTTTTGTATCCCTAGGTTCTACTCTGTACTTTTTACATTTAAATAATTATTCTTACCCTTAGGTCCTTAAGTAATTTTTTATGGAATTAACTTTTGTATGTCTAAGGCCAAGTACATTCTCGTTTTTATAGTAGAGCAAGTTCTTACTGACTAAGAATAATTTGAGAGAAGTCCAGTTCAAATTAGTGAAAAATATCAGTGATAAGAAGTACAACTATTACTTTCATTAAGAACAGTCACTCAAACTAACAGCTGTTAACTGGCAACAAGTTGTAAGATAAGACCCTAATGGCCCTACAACAATGGCCAAATAAGGGCCATTTCTGTTTTTTTTTCCATATAGACTTTATTTATAGAGAAGTTTTAGATTGCCTAAAAGTTTAATCAAAAGTATAGGGGCTTCCCATATACCCCACTCTCTCCCCATCCCACATTTTCTCCTATTAATAACATGTTACATCATTGTAGTACATTTGTTACACTTGATGAACAAATATTGAAGCATTACTACTAAGATTTATAGTTTACATTATGGTTTACACTTGTAACTTTATAGTTTTATAGGATTTGACAATGTATATGACCTGTATCCATCATTGTAATATCATGCAGAACAATTTCAGTGCCTTAAAATGCCCCATGTTCCACCTATTCTTTCCTTCCCCTCCCCACAGAACCTCTGGTAACCACCCTCTTTATATTAATGTTATAAGTTCTTCCGTTACAACGATAATATGTCTACTTTGGTCCATGGATGTATTCCACCCTTATGTTTGTTTATTACTCAATCTTGAGGATTTTGGGATGGTGTTCCCTACTCTGCTTCAGACTGAGAGGTGGGTTAGATCTTATGGGGAAGATAGAAGGAACTGTTTTGCTTGCAGTTGCAGATACTCTTTACAATGGGGCTTGTCCATCGCCATCATTTTGTTAGTTGTCCTGAAGAAGTCCGATGAACTGGAGAGTAGGTGTTGGATGCAAATCTCCTGAGATTCAGGGCTCAACTTGCATGTGAAAAGACCAAAGATTTAATTCTCTGGGACATATATTTAATGGGTATAGTGCTTGTAGCAGTTTGGCATTGTTTATGAATTCCAAAAATAGTTATTGGATTATGTTTATAAACTTGTCTGTCAGAGGTATCACTTTTAATTGATTAAATTATGATTAGGACTTTGATTGGGCCACTTCCTGTAGGGTGTTGAGTCCCTGCCCCTTGGTGGGCAGAGAGACTCACAGAGAAAAGGCGTGGCAAAGGACAGAGTTGAAGTTTTTTGAGCTGGATCCCTGGAAGTGAACATACAGGAGAAGAACACAGAGGAATAGAGATGGCTCCTTAGACACAGCAGAAGCCTGCTGGAGAGAGACAGAACTGTTTGCCTGATAGTCTACAGCTGGCCTTGTAGAGAGAGCACAGCAGCTGAGCCCAGATACAAACGAGCCCCGGGAAGAGAGGAACCCAGGAAGCCTGAACCCTTGGCAGACATTGGCAGCCATCTTCCTCCAACTCGTGGCAACAGACTTTGGTGAGGGAAGTAACTTATGCTTTATGGCCTGGTAACTGTAAGCACTACCCCAAATAAATACCCTTTATAAAAGTCAACCGATCTGGTATTTTGCATCAGCATCCCTTTAGCTGACTAATACAATGCTAATTATAGGTTCAAATAAAAGTGATAGAAGAATCATAAGTAGGAAAATTATAAATGAGTCTAACTGTTACACTGGAGAAATAGATTATCTTGTATTCCAGGGTAAAGCCCACCAAAGGGGTGCTGATTTCACGGGGTTGTGTGCCTTGCCTATAGTGTCTGGATGTCTCTAGAGCCTTTGGGAGCATCCTGTTTTGGTTTTGTTTACTGTGGCAGTTTGTAAGATCTGTCTGAGACATGCATGTATGTAACCTCTGAAAAGCCCTCCCGACTCACTTTGAAATCTCTTAGCTATGAAATCTCTTTTGTATTTAATGTTTCCTCCTTTTGGTCAAGGTCTTTTTCCAAATGCATTATTGGTTGGTGTTTGGTATTATTCCCTTGGTGCCAGGAAGGCTCATCCCTATTTCTATTTTGAAAATATATGTAGAGAGATATTGTTCAAGTGAGTTGAGAAGTAATTTGGAATATTTCTTTAGCTAAACTTTTCTTGGTTAATCTTGCCTTACTAAAAGTAAGGCCATGCGAATATTCTCGCTGACCTGATTTTGTGATAATCAGGGTAGGCTAAACATTCACTATATTAGAAACCATGCATGTGTCCCCAGACCTAGTTTTTCTCCCTAGGTCTGGTTTTTAGAATGCTGCTGATAAACTAAGCCTGATTTATTATATGACTATCCTGTATGGGAAAATATTTTAACTTTGGGTATCTTTGGTCAACCTTAAGAGATATAACAGAGGGATAGATGTGGCTTGGGTGGTTGGGCATCCGTCTCCCATATGTAGGGACCTGGGTT
>JAQZBX010043619.1:0-12056 GCA_029593785.1 Cabassous unicinctus | reverse complement strand
TCTACTTCCCTTTACAATTATTCTGAATGCATGATGCAGACTGGTCAGACCAAATGATTGTTGTGGTTTCTGATACAATTTTTCAGGCACGATCTCAATGCCTTTGATAAAGAGAAGTTTTAAAATCAGCTTTACACATGTATGTTCTAGACACAAGAGTAATTATTAGGTCATGGTTTTTTACTAGGATTTTCTCATTTATGTTCTTCTCATAACTAACTAACTAACTAACTAACTAACTAAATAAATAAATAAATAAATAAATAAAAGAAAGCATTGCTTTTGCTTTCTGCTTGGTTTGCTAGATGCCTATAACCATAATAATAAATTAAAAACTTCATCTCATATTTTGAACTTTGAACTTAATCTGCACTCGCTATGGTGCTATGTATGGAGGCTACAAAATAAATGCAGTTCCTGTTTTCAAAGAACATTTAACTTAGTGGTGAACACAGACTGAGGTAGGAACCATGGCAATTGCATTTGTTTGCTAAGTAAAATATTAATGGAATGGTTAAGTGGTCTGAAATCCTTTTACAGTCAAGTCAGCTTCAAAAAAAGATGTGCAGTTTTTAAAGATTTTTGAGAGATAACTATCAACATTTTTCCAGCTACATGAAGAAAACAACACTATAAAATTGGCCCTGGTTTTCCATTAAGCAATTTAGCTTTTTAACATTCTGAGCATTTTCATAATGAAATTAAATTCAGAAGGCGGTTTCTCTTCCTGAGCTCTTGAAAAATGGTCTTTGTTGTTCATCCATAATATTTCCTATAGTCAGAAAGATTGTGCTGAGGGCAGTTAAATCCAATATTATTCAAGTTTATTAACCTAAAGGAAATTTTAAGAATATAATGTTTCAAAATGGACAAATTTTTTGAAAAATATTTTCAGGAAAGTATACCTTATTTTCTGCCCATCAAAGGGCAAACATATTTAGGATGAGTTAATGAATGGTAGGGGTTTTAAAGTATAGATTATCCTTTAAAAAGTCATCTGGATCTGCTCTGTCAGATGTGGTAGACCCTGGTCACGTGTGGCTATTTATATTTAAATGAATTAAAATTAAATAACCTCAAAAGTTTACTTCTTCAGTTGCATTAGCCAAATTTCAAGTGTTGGGCAATGCAGATATAGAACATTTCAATTATCGTAGAAAGTTATAATGGACAAAACTAAAGTTATAGCTCTAAATTTAAAGAGCAGGCAACTGAGGCCAAGAATATAATATTACTTTTCCAAGGTTGCTTTGCTATGTATTTCTAGCAACATAAAGAATGACACAAAAGGAAATAGTAATGGATAAAGAACCCAATACCTTCTGGAAGTGTAGAATAATGCATACTGAGCTTTTGAAAGTGTTGAAGTTCCTGATGGCTGCCAAGAACTGCCTGCTTGAATTGGAACATTTAAAATTTTATACAATGAATTTAATGGCAGAAAACATTTCAAAAACAGCTGCCAGCTCCACATTTTTCATATTTTAAGCCATTGCTGAGCTTCCAAATTATGTTTATCATTTTCATATATAGGGCATTACTGAAATGTTATGGGGCATCTGGACTCAGACAGATCAAGGAATCTTGAGGGCATCATGTCTGTGTTTGAAAAGGTTGATTTTTATGCATCCTGCAAACTGCCTTGGTTTTAAAAGGGATTTCTACCATTATCCAATCAAAATGTGAAATCTTTTCTCACCTTGGAAAAGTCAAAGATGGGCCTCACATTTCATTATTTTGTTTAAATCTAAATATTATTTTTCCTTCCTCTAAATTGTTTTCATGATAGTATGATTAACTATTGCCAGAGAACAGAAAGTTAAATTTATCAGTCAAAGTTTGCTTCAGGCCCTTTAAATAATTGAACTCTCAGGAGAAACAATCCTCATATATTCTTTCTCTGTTGTTTCAATATCTTCAGAAAAAATCATTTCAGTATTTTGGTCCTGTAGCAGAGGTTCTATCAAGTACTTATCTTCCTCATACTCCAGAAAGCCTATGAGTCAGTGGATAAAAATGGGTGAGGAGAGAGAGTGAAGGAAAATGCAGAAACTTAATACTAAAGAAAGGAAAATGTATTAAACCCTCTTTCAAATGGGTAGGCCACTAATAGCCATGATCAAGCTACAATAGAAAAGTTTGAACAATCAAGGTGATGAATACCATGAAGTCATGTGACCAATTTTCCTTCTAAGAAATAGAAATTGCCCTTTAATTCTGCCATCCACAGAAAGGGTGGAAAGGACTGGAAGAGCAGAAACTTAGAGGAGTCTAAGCCTGGTGCAGAGACTGTGCAAAACAGAAACAGCATATGAAAGAAAAGCTTGTCCTCAAGTAACAAGCTAGGTTCTGGGAACACCAAGTACAAGTCAAAGGGTGCTCATTTAACTCCCTCAGGCCCCAATGGGAGGGGGAAAAGGCAAGACAGAGAGGCAAAAGGGACCATAAAGGGTTCATTAAGGGGCGATATTCAGGATGATATTTAATTCCTGAAAGGTCACCCAGTATCTTCAATAGACTCAGGTTTCCTTCCTTTCTTATTTCTTTTCTTAGTGAGTGTTTCATGGGCTTCTCTGCATGATGGGAAACTGTAAGCCTTCTCCTTCTATTCTGCACTGTAGTAACCCAGAAAGGAAACAAGACCACATTTCCAGGTTCTGAAAAGAAATTCCACTCACCTAAAATACTTATGAACACGTGAAGTTTACTTCAAATTTGGAGGGCAAGGCAGACCTGACCTGGACTTTACTTGGCAGCAGCACAAACCAGCAGACATGTTTCCCTTCATTTTCTTTCCCTCCCTTTCCTCCTGTCTCTGTTTCTCATCCTTTTCTTGTTGGATTACCCATGAGAACTCTAAATGCTTCTTCATTACTCAGTCCGTGTGCCAAGACCATCTTGGGTATTATGAGGATGCTCACATTCTTCTTGTGGCACTGATTAAAGTGCTTTTCCCCAAGAGAGTGTGGTCTACAATGTGAACTATGGTCCATGCTTACTGGCAAAGTCCCAGGATGTGTATATCCATTGCAGGTGATGTGCCACAATAATGAAAGATGTTTATGTGGGAGGTTATGGGAGGTGTGGGAGGTGGGGAACATGGGAATCCCTTTAATTTTCTTTAACATTTATGTAACCTAAGCATCTTTTAAAATATAAAAAACATTAATTTAAATTTTTTAAAAAAGTGTTTCCCCCAGAAAAGTAAGTCATTCCTAAGAGAAATTATGGTGCTAGCTCTAGAATACACTTTGGTTTCTCCATCTCTTTATCCATTGAAAGCTTTTCCTTGGCAACACTTTCTGGTCTGGATGTTCACTGTGCTCTCTCCTGGCCTGGATTGGAAGCCACCCCTCTGTTTTTCTGCTTGCCTCTTGCTGTTCTCAGGTATGCCCACTTTCAGCTCCACCAGATATAGTAGTCATTGCTGGCTGGTCCTTGAATTGGATGCTGCCTCCCATGACAACTTAGTGTCTCCTCAGCCTAGTAATTCCTGGCTGATAAACATCCTGATCAGCTGGGCATAAAAATGTTGCTATGCTCTACCATGGCCCTTTGGCAACACCGCTGATGCACTTGGTCTCCACGGTGGTACAGTGGGTGATTGTTAGTGACTCTCATATACTCCTGGTGGGAGTGAAGTTTGGAACCCTATTTTGGAAAGCTGTTTAGCAGTATCTAATCAAAGATGAACTTATGCAAACCTTGTTACCCAGGAATCCACTCCTCAATATGCATCTTACAGAGAGACCTAAATATTTTCACCAAAAGCCTATACAAAAATTTTCAGAAGAGCACTATTCATAAAAATAGGAAACAGGATATAATTTGAATATTCTTAAAGAGTGGAATAGATAAATCAATTGTGGTTTATTTACATAATAGAATTTTGCAGCAGTGAGTTTTACAGCAATGGGAACAAATGACAACTACATGCAACAACAGGGTTCTATCTCACAAACATAATTGATTCCATTTATATAAATTTCAAAGCCAGGCAAGGCTATTAGATGATGAGAGAGGTTAGGATGATGATTACCATCTTGGAGCCGGAGTATAAAAAGACTGAGAGGAGGAAAGAGGGGCTCTGTACTGCTGGTAATGTTCTGTTTCATGATTTGGGGATAGTTACCTTGTTCTCTTCACTTTGTGAACATGTATTGAGGTGTATACTTATTATTTGTGCTCTTTTTGTAGATATATTATAATTCATCAAAATTTTACTTCAGAGAAACAGTGGTAGATGAGAAAGAGTCTGGCAATCGAAGCAGTCTTGACATTTTTGTGATATCTTATTCTCAGGTAGGCTCATCCATAGGATTTGGGGCAGAATAGTCAATAGGGTTAAATAAAAGAACAAGTAATGTACAGATGAAGGACAAAGCAAAGAGCAGCTTTGATGCTTAGAGTAGCTTGATGAACTGGAAGCGATTTTATTTAGTATAAAAATGCAACTTTCATTTAATAATTAAGGACACATCCATACAATGGAATTAAATTAGTTTAAAGAAAACATTGAGAGCCTGTTACTGGGAAAGTGAGTTTGTGAGGTACAAAATACAACTGTTCTCCTATTGGTGTAAAAATAAAAGGGAGTATATGTACTTATGGTGGTCTTTGGAAAGGAATTTTAAGGTTTTAGTGAAGGCCTTTGTTTTATTGTAGAGATTTCAATATGGTTAGGAGTTTAATTTTACCATGATTTCTATTACCAGATTACATATACATAAGTATATATATATACACACACATATATACATATGTGTATGTGTACATGTATATATGTGTGTGTGTATACATATGTGTGTGTATGTGTATAAAATCATCAAAACATAATAGATGAGAAAAAAATAACTTGGGAAATGAAGACAACTGGGGCATATAGGGACCTTTCCAGGGAAAAAGTTGAAAATTGCACCTGAGATAGTCTACAAAGGGAGCCCGCATCAATTCCCTCTCTTCCTATATGCAAATGATAGAGACTGATTTCCACCTACCCTTTGAAGTGTATAGGTGATTTGCCTGACCAATAGAAGGTGGCTGAAATGAAGTTCTGGGACTCCTGGTGCTAGTTCTGGGACTCAAGGTGCTAGGTCATAGGAGCCTTGCAGTTCCTACCTTGGTCTCTTGGAATGCTGTCTTGAAACTCACCCACCGTGCTGTGAGAAGCCTAAAGCAAATGGAGAAATCCTGTGTATTCACTGCAGCCCACAGTCAGCATTAGCTGTCTGCTCTTTCAGAGAGCCAGCCTGGCCATTTAGTCCCATCAGCCCCAGAGGATCCTGAACAAGAATTTCCCAGCTGAGCCCAGTTAAATCATGGAACTGTAAGAGATGAGACTGTGGTATTGTTGTAAGCCACTAAATTTGTGGGCTGTTTGTTATATAGCAATAGATAACTGAAACAGTTCAGTAGTTTCCTATGGCTACTGTAACAAATTACCATAAACATGGTGGCTTAAAACAAAAGAAATTAATCATCTCAGACTTCTGGAGGCCAGAAGTTTGAAATCAGTATCACTGGCCAAAGTCAAGGTGTTAGTCAGGCTGTGATCCTTCTGGAGTTACTAGCGGAGAAGCCATTCCTTGCCTGTGCCAGTTTTTACTGGCTGTTGGCATTCCTTGGTTCATGGCTACATCACTCCAATCCCTGCTTCTGTAGTTATATTATCTCCTTCTCTTCTGTGGGTGTCAAATCTCCCTCTGCCTTTCTCTTATAAGGACAGGTTATTGTATATAGGATTTACCCTGATAATCCAGGATAATCTCCTATCTGACGATCTTTAACGTAATCACATCTGCAAAGACCCTTTATACCAAATAAGATAACATTCATAGGTTCCAGGTATTAGGATCTGAATATCTTTTTTTGGGTGGGGTGCATTTTTTCAGCCTCTCCTAGTATATAACTAAAGGGAAAAGAAGCTCAGCATCCTGAGATTGATCCAGCAAGAAGTCTTACAGTCCATTGTGAGTAATGATTTGGAATAAACCAATTTTTACACCATCCCTGCTCCTGAACCCTGAACATATATTATGTTCTAGTGAGAGGGAAGGAAATAAGGAAAAAAATGAAGAAAAAAAAAACACCTGCAACTGTGTTACTAAATATAATAAAATATTGGGGCACTATTGAAGCTGTTTTGGGCTGCTTTATGAGTGTATATTGTGAAGGTTAGAGGACCAAACTTCTTCCTAGAGTTTTGACCTGCTATAATTTGGTAATTTATTTTTTTTTTTTGGTTTTTCTTATACCATCAGTTACTGATCTAGGTAACATAGATTTATCTATTTCTCTTTTAATGTTTGGGAATTTTCTTTCATATCTTACATTCAAATTAAGATCAATAACATCTTCCTTGTAGATTGATAGTTTTTTCATTACATATGTAATATCCTGCCTTATCTCTACTAGTGCTTATTGCTTTCAAACCTACTTTGATATTAGTAAAGTTTCATCAGCTTTACTTTATTTAGTATTCTCATGATATAATTTTTCCAGCATTCCACTTTGAAATTTTCTGTTTCCTTATATTCAATTACAACTCTTGTCTTTTGTAAGTGGCATGGACTTAATTTTTCAAAATATTTTCTCAGCCTTTGTCATTTAAGTGTACTAATTAGATCATTTGCAATGTATTTTACCTATAGATCATATTACTATTTATTTTATATTTGACCCATCTATTTTATTTTCCTTTTGCTCTTTTTCTTCCTTTTAGATTAATCAAGTAGATATTAAATTATATTTTAGTTTGATATTTGTACATGGTAGCAATTACAGCATGCATTATGACTTATAGGCACTTTATTGTTTCTCAGGCAATTCTATAACCTCAAATTATTTTTACTCCTTTCTTTCTCTTCATTTAAAAAATTTTAATTTTCATATATTTTAATTTATTTTTACTGTTTTGTACAACTAGCACTCATTTATGTTTACACACTTATTTATCCATTCTCTGTTCTTAATTTCTTTTATCATTTTAATCTGTAATAATTTTCTTTCTGTCCACAGATCTCCCTTTATATTTTGCTTCTGTGTTCTAATGTGAGCAGATTCTCTACATTTTACTTGTTTTAAAATTTCCCTATTTCATGACAAATGTATGATATCACTTATAAGAGATGATTAAAAATAGCAAATTTGCAGAGATGAAAAGCAGATTAGAGGTTACTAGAGGATTGGGGGAGGGGGGAAGGGGAGAGGGTTTGTTTGTAAAAATATTTCAAAAATAAAAATTTTTAAATTAAAAATTTATTTATTTCATTGTTCCTTTCAAATAACATTTTTTCTGCCTCTAGAATTCTAGGCTGGGAGTTATTTTCTTTTAGCACTTAAAAAATATCATCCCATCGTTTTCTAGTACTCATCAGTTTTTGTTGAGAAGTTGATTGTTAATCATGTTTTTATGGTTGTTCTTTTTAAAGTAATCTCTCTTTTTTCCCACAAGCTGCTTTTAAGATTTTCTATTTTCCTTTGATATTTATAAACTTTACTTTAATGTGCTTAGGTATTATTTTCTTTATTCTTGTCTAGACTTTTAAGTGCTTCTTAAAATTCTCATTTGGTATATTTTTAGTGAGTTTTAGAAAACTCAGTTATTTCTACAAATATTTATTTCTCTCCATTCTCTTTCTCCTTTTATCCCTAAATTACAAATTAAAAATATTTTTTATCTTGCCCATTTATCTCAAATGCTCTTTTCTTTACTTTCTATTCTTTTACTTCTGCATGATTTAGTCTGAATACTTTTACTAGTCTGTCTTCCAGTTCACTAAACTTTTCTTCAGCTGTGTCCAATCCACTACTGAGTTTTTTATTTTAGTTAGTGTATTTTTCAGTTCTAACATTTCCATTTCATTTGTTTTATAGTTTGCAGTTGTCTTGTGAAATTCTCCCTCTTGTCATCTATTTACTTGAATTTATTAATCAAATTTATTAAAATATGTCTCTGATAACTTTTATATCTTGGTCAACTGTGAGCCTGATTTTGTTGTTTTTTATTCTTATTACCATTTTTTTCAGTATTCTTCATGGTCCTTAAATGAATATTGGACTCGGAATATGAAATATTGTAGAGAATCTGGATGGTAGTATTTTCCCCAAGAGAAGATGCCCTACCCTCAGGTAGAGAGCAGAAGATCAGATTATCTCAATTCACTGAAGAAACTTGTGCTCATTTTTCTTCTTTGCCAAACTCAACTTAGATATATTTCATTACTACCCCCACTAGGTAGAAATCTTCAATGACCATAGCTCAGATCCTTTGTTTTCCATGGGACTGCTCCTCCTTGGTGCGTCCTAAACCCAATTTTATTTCTCCAACATGACTTTACTAAATTTAAGTTACTAAAGTCAAGTTAGTAAAGTTACTAAACTCAGCTTTCCCTTCAGTTCACCATGCTTGACTTTTTAACATCTTGCCCTGTCTACATAAATTGGAAATATCTCAAGGGAACACTAGTATTGAAAGTCCAGCTGAGTCCTTTGAACCTCTTTTCAGGCTGGGACATTGGTCCTTAAAATTCTAGTTTCATTTTTGCCAGGCTTCTCAGTCTCTCATTCTTCATTAAGAATTTTGAAATGCCCTAATGAGAAAATCATGTTCAGAACACTGGATTCACTTCAATGGGTTTCTTTGTTTCCAAGATTTTTAAATTTAGATTGTGGCTTCCCCAGTATCTTTCCAATGCCTATAAATGGATGTGGTTGTAATTTATCTGACTTTTCAAGGGTGAGCTGATATAGTTTTTACACTTCCTTTTAAAAATTCTGTCTCATCTTTATCAGAATTCTGTTTATTTTCTCCCATCTCCTCTAGCATTTTCCTACCAAAATATTTCAGTTCTCATGGACTACTTTCAGACTAAAAATCATAAGAAAAAAGAAAAAATCATAATTATATATTAATTTTTAGGAGATATAATTTTGCCTTAGACAAGAACACAGATTGGTGAATTGAATGGGGAATTCTCCTGAATATACTTATAATTTCCAAAGTTTAGCATCTAACCATCTTTGCCATAATGAACTAACTAACTATGGAGGAAAACTCATTATAAAATCAATGTTATTGAATAATAACTACACAAAAATTGCCTTTCTCTTTACCTATGCCACTAATTACCATATGTTCAAGAAAAGAGAGTCATGAACTGGGGTATAGCAAAGTGGTCTGTCAAAATGACTGTAAATATTGGAATACTAGATCTGTAAACAAACCTGGTGTCCTATGGATGTATTTGAAATATTTTTGCCCAAAACTTGTAGAATAATATCCAAAAAGCATAATATTGCAACACTTTCAAATGAATAACATACCAAGTAAAATTTGTTTTATGACAAAAAGCAATTCTAATTCTATTATTGATTTTTAGTTTTACACACAGTTATTTTCAACTCATTATACAGATCTTCTTACTTTTGCTATGGGATTAGTGACCTCACACTTCTGAAACTAAAACCAAGTCAAAATAGATAAAATTGGTAGAATCCCTGGAAACCCAGGACATATGACTTCCATATCTATATAAGGCATTATTATATTCTCCATGGGTCTAGGGTAAACTTTTCAAACCTGCCAATCTAATTTGACTAATGTATTGTTTTTACAGTGCACTAGTGGAAATTAAAGTAAACTCAGTCAAACATTCATCACATGCATGAAAAAGAAAAATCAGTCAACACAACTAACTGAAATGAATAAAAGAAACAATTCAAGGCAAACAGTCCCAGGAGACCTGCATAAATATAGGAGTGGTGTCACATGCAGAATTAATATTTCCCCACCCTCAACTGGAAAACTCTGTTCTCTGTGCAGCCAATTCAGGCACTCAAATAATCCTGAATTTTATATTCCAGTTTCATTTACTCTTAGCTAATAGTGACTGCCCTTCCTTCTCCTTCATCTGTCAATCAATGGAGAATATCAGAGCAGGAGATTAGTAATATTGGCATATTTTAATGTACTGCCCTAAATTCTACAGCTTCAGAATTCTCAGAGTCCAAAGCAGAAAACATATGACTTGAACCACAGACCATTGGCTTTACCTTCTAGCACTAATATCCCATATCTCCAGCTAGCTCTCATATATCATAAAATTCCTTAAGAGGACAAGTTTTAAGTGGTCAGCAGAAATATGCCTTCAAACCAGGCACCTTGAGAAGAAACATTGTCATCTATGAACTGCTTTAAGGTTGACTTGCTTTTGACTCATAAACTGGGATTCAGTGCGGATCCTGTTCTGCTATATTTTTAGAGACTCTGCTGGGAAAGAGAGCCTGATTCCTTTGATATTTTTATACTCTTAAACTTTTAAATGATGACTATTTGTCTTTAAGATAATTGAAAGGTTATTTGGATACCATAAGGCTTGTTTGTAATTTCAGATTTTCAATTTGCTAGAACAAATTTATGTACTTGAAGTACTTAAATGTAATGTATGGATAGCACATGAAAAACAAGCAAATTATTTGGCTTTTTTGTTTTTAAGAAACTATTTTTGTATGCAAGCAAAAGGACACATTCCTCATGGAATATATTATCAGAAGGGAAAGAAGTGGTTTCTTTGATGTCTTAGTTTCCTAGGTCTGCTATAACAGAAAAACCATAAATTCAATGGCTTAAAGCAACAGAAATTTATTGTCTTACAATTCTGGAGGCTAGAAGTCTGAAATACAGGTGATCAAAAGGTATTAATCCCTCTGAATCTGTAGGGAAGAATCTGTTCCATGCTTCTCTCCCAGCTTCCAGCAATGGTGAGCAATCCTTGGCATTCCTTGGCTCAGAAATAACTCAGTCTCTGCCTGTCACATGGCCATCTTTCCTGTGAATATCTGTCTATGTCTCCTCTCCCCTTCTTAAAAGGACAGCAGTCGTATTAGATTAAGGACCCACCTGACTCTAGTCATGTCCTCATTTTAATTTATTGAATTCCATTTGCAATAACCCTCCTTCCAAACAAGGTTACATTTACAGCTACCAGAGATTAAAAATAACAAATATTTTTGTGGAACAAAATTTAGCCCATAATACTTGGTACATGTTTATGATACCAAAGAGGATTCTAAAACCATTTTTAAAAGGTGATCTGCATAAAACTGAGTACATTTGGGAAGGCTAAATCCAAGTCATGACTAATACTATGTATTTTCTGACAGGCCTTAGGTTTTGTGGTAGTAGAAAGACTATGGCAGAGAAATAATGATAATATTCATGTTACATCTAGCTATTTTGAAGAATGCCAGGATACATATTGGTTAATAAAGCACTTTACAAAGACAGCCAGCTCTTAATTATTCAGCACAGTTCCATTCAGTACTCTGTAGAGTACTCTTGTTCATTTTCCTCTTTATTCTTCTTTCCTTTAGGCCATTTCATGTTTTTCAGCATATCTGAAACATGGTGAGGTGAAAAGTGTTGGTTTATCATCAAACCAGTCTAATTTGCCATTTTATAGTATTTTTGATAGTATGAGTATTGATAGAGAGGTTTAAAATAATGGAAAAAAGAAGCTTTTGGATCAGTAACAAATGCTCAAAGTTTGGGCAGTCTTGAGCCCACTTAGTGGGGCAAGTATTTGAATAAATGGTGTGAATAATTAGTGATGTACAAATATTTAAGTAATAAACTACATGTTTCTTCAGATAATATATATAGACAAAGATAAAAAATTCTATTTTTTACCAACACTAATGGACATGGGGAAAATTACACACATATATTTTGTAGATTTGTTACTCCTAGTTCTATGTTCTCCTCAGAGCTATTCCTTTTTCCTCCATTGCTTTGCTGACCATTGAAAGATAACCCAGGGTCCACTGTTGGTTTGCTCTTGTTTGAATTAACTACAGAATCACTGTGTGATACTGGGTGGCAAGAGGAAGGGAGAAGCCAGAGCATGTATCTGCCTCCATCTCTGCCTTGAAGTCATGCCCAAAGTGGTCTCATCAATGGTGGGGTCCCAGCTTCTCCCTCAAACGCCTGTCAGCAAAGAGATCCTGGCCTCTGGGCTTTTGTGACATCACTTTGGGCTCCTCAACCTAGGGAGGCA
>JAQZBX010043618.1:0-21606 GCA_029593785.1 Cabassous unicinctus | reverse complement strand
AAAAAAAAAAAAAAAAAAAAAAAAATTTGTTCCCCAATGAATCACTGCAAAAGCAGCAAGGGATTAGCACATTTTGCTTTAGTATTTATGTAAGAACAAATATACTGTTTTTCATCTGTTTTCATACAGAATGTGTGTATGTATAGTTGAATAATTCTTGGGATAAAACAATTATAACGCCATGAAACTGGTTTGCTGCCAGAAGAAAATACCATGGCTGAGGTGATAGATGAAAGCTATTCTGGACCTGAGTCATGTGAATAGAGAAGAGAATTTACCCAACAGCAAAACTGTGGATAATCAATCACATTGAATCTGGGCTTCTCATTGGAACACTTTAAGGCAACTCAATTATTATACAAGCTTATAGATTTGCTAGGGTCCTTGTTTACCTTAACCTTCTCCCGCTTGAGATCCTCTTGCCCATTTCATTACTCATTAGCACACCTATCACAGAGTGAACCAAGACAGGGAAGGGAATTTTATCTGTTGGCCTTATTCCCTTGTCATTTGCATTGGCATGAAATTTTGTATCATATGTGAACTTTTTTTTATTCATATGGCTTTTGACTTCAGAGCCATGGATAATCAACTGCCAATCAAACCTACTTTCAAAACAACCATCTTAAAACTGAGACAAGCTTTTCTGGTCACGCTTTAGACAGCCATAGCTGTAAAGTCATTTGTGGGTAAACCTGGAGTTTTGATTTGACTTTGATAATAAACTTATGCACTTCTCAAACTCAAAGAACAGCAAAGCCAGGTTAGACACTGAAAATATTTTCCACATCAGACTGCCTGAAGTTAAAACAGAAGATGGTTTTCAGCTTGGTGATACCCACCCCAGCTAAAATCTGCAAGTTGGGCTGGGTTTGTAGAATCTTGGAGATAAAAAGGAACTCAAAGGATACCATCCCTAGGTCCTGCACTAAGGGTTAGGGCAGACTTATTATGATGCTTTCCATAGGGCCTTGCTTCTAAAGTGAGTCATCCTGAAGATGGTGGATAATTGGAGTCAAGGAAAAGAGAGGAGAATGTAGCTGGAAGTAAAATAATGATCAGAAGCCAATAGAAACTGGAATTGGCCTCCATCTGCAAGGGGAAGCTAATGATAGAGGGTGGGTGGGTTGAGGGAAGTGAGAGACAAGGTAATAGTGACCATAGAGTTAGGAATGGGGGCGCTGAATAGGTGAGGCTAGATGGCTCAGAGACTGCATCGACCTGCAATGGGCATGTGGTTGAGTCTTCCTTTAAGGTGGGACCTTCCCCTCTTGCTGAGCTGGGGGCTCTGCTGCTTCTTATCTCAATTCTGGCTCTATTCCCCAGCTTTCATTTCAATACTTATTTTTAAATACTTAAATCTTGGCGACTCATGAAAATGTTTCCCTTTGGCTTCTGATTTCTGTGCCCGTTAGAACTTTGCCTCTTCTCTGCAAAGCTTCCTTTTCCAGAGAGAGTGTTAACTATCGCTACACAGGATGGTCCAGTATAACATCTATGATGGATTTCCTTTTTGTCCATTCTGCATTACTGTGTCAACTTGACTGTTTCTGCATCATAAAGCAGATAGCCAGCACCTTGAATTTTCAACTGCAGGGTCTATCTTCAACTGGCCGACTCCTTCCCTTTATCACACCCATCTGCTTCTCTGACTCTCTCATACTTTAGTCCCAGTGAATCTGACCTTTGCCTTTCTTAACCTATAGGTTCATGTTCCTTCCATTTTCCCTGTCTGTGAACCATCTCTGGCTTCTCATCCTTCTATACTTACTCAAGAACCGATAGTCCATCGCCCAGTATCTCTCTTAACAATATCTTTAACTTCCCTGTCCCCTTTGCTGTGCTTATCTTGAAAATTCCCTGTGTTCAGCCCCTGACTTCACTGAATAATCAGACACCTGTTATCAGAGAAAACTATTCACTTATAGGACCAAACTGAGTCAGAGGTCTTCTTTCCAACATGCAACATAGCCCTTTGTCCTTGCCCCTTGAGTCCCCTAGGATATCTTTGTCAACTTGTGACATTGTCCAAAGATGCAGCCTTACAACATGAGGCATCAATACTTGCAGTTTCTACTTGGGGATGCAGAGAGCTGGATAAAGCACCTTTTCCACCTTTCAACATAAAAATAGCCAGGCAAACTGCAAGTCCACTACTTCTCTTGAACTTAACAGAGAGCTGAGGTTTCAAGACAACAAACTAGCATGGGATGTAAGAATAGACAAGTATCTGCTGGCTGCTTAGGATGCAAGTCCTTGCTTACCTGGCATAGATGCCGCAGGATGCTTGTAAGAATTCAGCTGGAAAGCTTAATGATCTAGTGGAGACAGAATGTGGGTTGACAAGAGTGTTAGGGAAACACCTTTTAAGCAACTATCGCCCAGACCTCACCTATCTCCAGCTCCTTCTCTGGGGAAGTCACAAACACAGGCTAAGCTGCCATTCTCTGGCCTTCTGCTCCCCACCCCCCCCCATCCTTTTCTATTTGTATGCCATTCCACAACATAGGAGAGATGTTAAGTCTAGTGAAAAGGCCCTGCCAGACCTTAAACCTGTAAACAGGTAAGAGGCATCCCCAAATGCTAATCAAACAGGAATTCTCAGTGGGACTCCCCCCCGCCCGCCGAGGTGGTTAAAAACCACACTTAAACAATACAGCGTGGTTGCTCTTCTCTTGTGCAAAGTGGAGCCTGTGGAATTGCCATCTACTGACCCTGTGTTGGAGCAGTTTTTGGCTACCCTGGGAGACCCGCTGTGATGGGACTTCTTCTACTGCTCTTTAGACTATGTAAAGGACAAGGAGATTTGCCCTTTCTGAACTCTTTATTCTTTACAAAAAAGGGATCATTTACTCAGTTTCTGTTGTGCCTTGAACCTGTGTTCCCAATGGTGTTCCCCTGAACCTGATTCTTTTTCATTGTAGTATCTCGCTCCACATAAAGAGTGTAGAATTCCAGGGGAGATCACACTCTCTTGTAAGCTTTATCTACACCTATTCTATTCAGGCACTCCAAGAAAGGTTGGTAAGAGTCCTGAGACAGCATCCTTCATGGTGTGAGCCTCAGGGCCATGAACCTCTTCAGGTACCTTCTCCCTATCTCTCCTTTAGAACACAAGTCTTAATTTTGGGGGCTTGGTAGGGGGAAGGTTAACAAACACTATTGACCTTAGGGCCTTGGTGAAAACACATTGCAGCCTTGGGAAGGGAGTAGCCTAAAACTCTCTCACGCAAGAGTAGGCAAATGTGCTTGATCAATAAGTACAGCTTGGGGAAGGGCACAAGCACTCCAAAACCCAGAGATATGATGCCAGCCTAAACTGAGGCTTAATATTCCCTCTCCTCAACCACCAGGCCAACGGGGTTGAATCACAGCAGTGGAATACTGCCGAGAGAGTTGCAAAAACATGGAGACACACCCTCACTGAGGCACAGTGCAAAAGGAAAGACCTAAAGTTGAGTCAGGCAGACACTGAGAAAAATCCTCTGACTTACTAGCCCATTGTAAACTCAAAATATTGCTAGAGGAATTTGAAGCTTGTGGTGCACTGAGAGTAATCATAGCAACAATAGTCCTAAAATCTAGCCTAACTCCTCACCAGATTAACTCAAACCCATGTACTAAAGGACTAGCAGAAGGAAAGAAATGCTCATTTTGAGTCATAAGAACTATTTACCATAGCCTCTACTGTCTTCAATAAGATTCTGGCTCTCAACAAAATAAATTGGACAGTTTTATTGACAGAAAAAGGCAAGAAAAAACCACACACTGGCAAAAGACAAAGCAAATCATTAAAACCAGGCTTAGATATAACACAGATGTTAGAACTATATGAAGGGCCTCTAAACTAACTATGATTAATATGTTAAAGTCTCTAATGCAGGGATTGGCAAAGTTTTTCTGTAAAGGTCCAGACGTGAAATGTTTTAGGTTTCACAGGCCTCATACGGTTTCTATCATATATTCTTCTTTGTTATTTTTTTATAGCCCTTTAAAAATGTGAAAACCATTCTTAATTCCCAGGCTGGATTATGCCCACAGGCCATAGTTTGCTGAGCCCTGCTTTAATGGAGAAAGTGAACACACCAGATCAGATGGGTAGTTTGAGCAGAGAAGTGGAAACTGTGAAAAAGAATCAAATAGGAATGGCAGAAATTAAAAAAACAAATCATAGTAACAGATATGAAGAATGCCTTTAACTGACTAATCAGTAAACATGACGTAGCTAATGAAAGAGTCAGTGACTTTGAAGGCAGGTGAATAGAAATTACCTAAACTGAAATACAAAGAGAAAAAAAGCGTTTAAAAAACTCAAAAACAAAAACAAAAAATCACCCCAAAACAAAATATGTAACTTCAGAAAATCCAAGATATGTGGAACAATATCATATAGTCTAATACATATGTATTTGGAATTCCAGAAAGAGTAGAGAACAAGGAAGAAGAAATATTCAAAGAAATGATGGCCAAGAATTGTATAAATGTACTGAATACCAAATAAATGCAAGAAGCTCAGAGAACATTAAGCAGTATAAATACCAAAAGCCCCACACTTAGATTGAAACTGCTGAAAAAGAAAGGGATCTTACTTCAGGCCATTGAGAGTTATTGGGGGGAGGACACAATATCTGCCCAAATTAGGTAGTAAGAAAGGAGCAGTGGAGTTTTGAATGGACCAATGAAAGCAGTAACACATTTAAAGAAAGTATCTGTGACTGAGTCACCCTGAGAATATAGGTCATTTAAAAGAGAAACCACCTTTCTTATCTAAGTTGCAAAAAAGGATGGACAGACTCTGACTGAGAGTGATAACATGTGAGAATTGGCAATGGAGAGTTCAAGGAGATCCAGAATAAACAGCCACTCATGACATTGGTCACATACACTGTATTAAATGCTTTTTGAAAAGGAGAGAGAAACGAAAGCTTCAGCAGGACCCCAGAGCTAGAAAATAAATCTTCCCCAGTCATAACTAAACAGAGTTTCTCTGTTTTCTGTTTAGAAAGCTGGGCACTGAGTCAGGAACCTGGGCTTCCCCAGATGGGAGCAACTTTGGTGGTTGTTTAGTGGACCTTCAACATAGACCAGACTCCAGAGCTGGTTTTCCTTCCTGGGTGGAAGGTTAAGTCCACGACATTCTTGACAAGAATCTCTGTCAAATGGCTTGCAAACAGTAACAACCCAGACTCTGGACCAAGTTATAGTCTGCTCTGTCTGACCCCTTCCAGGGCATTGGCACCCTGAGGCGTCGCAGGGCATTATAATTCCCCTGACGGTGTATGGGTCCAGCCCTGCCAGAAACTTGACATTTTTTCTGGTACCATTTTACTTGTGATTGTTCATCTCCATTTCACAATTTCCCATGGCAGCTATTTTAATCTTTCAATATTATTCTATTTCATTACCTGTCTACCTCCACTTCAGTCTTAGCAGACAATCATGCACAGAAAACAGAGACCAGCAGTGCTCAGGTGATAACAAGCCTCATATATTGCGTATCTTATTCACAGGCATTGCTTTTGTTCTTTTTATAAATGTCCTTATTAATATTAATATCACCTCATGCAGTCTCCTTTCAAGATAAAGATATAGAGCCTTAGAGAGGTTATGCATTTGTCCAGTGTTAGCCAACAAATAGCCGGCAGAGGAAGGAGTTAAGCTTAGGTCTGAGGAACCCTGAGCCTCTGCTCTGCGTATTACTTTATGCTTCCTCTAGAAAACAAATCAAATTGAAGAAAAATTAATGCAAACCAAACCCTCTTTCCAATATGCTCTAGATACTTATTAATAAAGAGAAATAATTTAAAGTTTAAAAATCCTTTGGCAAGGTAAAGGCCAAATTGAAATTGTATTCTAGTGTAAATAGCTGGTGTGGATGTTTCTGCAAGCAGATTTTAATGATGGTGGGAGTAAGGGGGTTGGCGGGAGAGGGGAGAGAATGTGAACAGGGAGGAGCTTACAGAAAGGCCCCAACATACAAAAGAGCAAACTTGGGGGAACCAAATACAAACATTGACTGCTTCACACTTTTCCTTGGTATTGGCCATCTCTCTGTAATTCAGGGGTTCTTAACCTTTTTTGTTCCACGGACCCCTTTGCCAGTCAGGTGAAAACCACGGACCCCTTACTAAGTCCACGCTATACTGTGTATTATTTAATAAATTTATCACACCCGCACCAACATGTCCCCACAAGAATAGTGTTTTTTTTGAATTTCAAGTCAAGCTCATGGACCCCGTGTTAAGAATCCCTACTAATTGAATATACAGGACTACTTAGGGAAGAAGAAGGGAAAAAAAGTAAAACCAAGGCATTGCCTCTCTAAAAGGAACAATGGCAGAAAAGTTAGAGACTGTCTTATGGTAAAGGTATATGTAAGAAGTAGTCTTGCTTTTTTCTGAATGTAGCCTGTCATCTCAATCAGTATCTGTTTTAAATTTCCTAGGGCTGCTATACCAAAATACCACAAACTAGGTGGCTTAAAACAACAGAAATTTATTTTCCCACCATTCTGGACGTTAGAAGTCTGAAATCAAGGTGTTGGTATAGACTCTGAGGTCTATAGAGAAGAATCTGCCCCCTTCTCTCTGGGCTTCTGGAGGTGACTTGCTGGCACTCCATGGTGTTCTCTGCCTCAGTAGTCCCATGGCATCCTCCCTTCTGTCTCTGTCTGTGTCCAAGTTCCTCTTAGAAGGACACCAATCATATTAGATTAGAGTACGCCCTCATCCAGTTGGCTTCATTTTCACTAATCACATTCTCAAAAAGCCTATTTCTAAATAGGATCACATTCATGGGACTGGAGGTTAAGACTTGAACATATCTTTTTGGGGGACACAATTCAATCCATTACAGTATCTTCACTCTAGCCAAAATTTTATTGTAGCAACAAAATCAACCAAAACATTCATTCGTGGATTGTGGCAATAACCAATGGGGATTGTCCTCAACTCCTAGATGGCAACTTGGTCAAATTTAAGGACAACACTGTTCGGTTTCCAGAGGGAACATTTTTCCTTTTTTAGCTTGATAAATTGTGAATTCATGAGAGGTTCAAGTAAGAAAAACAAATCATATTTAAATGAACAATTGGCATTTGGTTCAGCAAACTAATGTGACGTGGAATCATTTTAAAGACCTTGGGTGTTCTCTGCAAAAGGAGCTGCCTTTCTGTGGACCAGACCCGGTTCTAATTTCTCATTCAGCTCTTGACTTAACTTGAATAAGCCCTTATTGAAAATAGAGTGCTCGACTGTGTGTCTCCTGGTTCAATCTCCTCTAGGACCTAAATGTTTTTGGTTAATGAGATGCCTTCTTGTTACTGCATATAAAGCCACTAATATTTTCCCAAGAGTCTATTATAAAATCTATGCTAAGTGTGTATTCACTCATAGAATAACTTTAGTAGCTATTTTCTCATTAGGGCAAACTCTTAGTTAATGTATTACAATGGAAGTTTTATTCCAAAGGGTAACTTCTGGTTAATGCCAATCTTAGTTTTTTAAAATTTAATTTTATATAAACCAACTGGTTATTTATGAGCTTGTTTATCAATTGTTAGCTCCAGTATTTGTTGCCCTAATTAGGAAATGTATTAAATAAATTGTCAACAAAGTATGAGTCAGTAGTATAACTCTTTCAAAAGTATGATGATGAGATTTGGAGATTTTATAAAGAAATGACTCTCCTACTGTTCTCTCAGCATCTCTTTGCTTTGCATGACTATTTCTTCTGGCTTTTCTGAAGCACAGAACCAAAATAAAGGGGGCTGGCTGGAGCTCAGAGTTAATCCTGCATCCAGGGAACAGAGCAAGCTAATTGTTCCACCAGGGCATTGAACTGATGACCTAGGGCTCATTACATCAAACTCTAACCAACTGAGCTAATTAAAAAGAAGAATCCTATGAAAGAAACCTGATACGAAGTCTAAAACTATGCATACTACTACAGGACCCCAGCATCCCTGCTTCTATTGTCACCATTAGCCAAAGGGATCTTGGAAACAATCTCTTTAGGAGAAGTTTGCTATACCTTAGAAAGTTAGAGACTCCTTCAGGATTCAACACCATGGGTTTGGTGATGTGTCAAAACCATAGAGAATGACAATACTCTGTGTACTTAATGAAATAATGGTTGGAACAGAAGGAAAGATTTATCCTCTACCATATGTTACAATGAGAAAATGCCACAAAATTTTGGAATATAAACATCATTATCTGCTTCCAGAGAGAAAGTGAAAATTGACTTGACTTCCTAATGACTCTTCATTGCTGGGCATATCTGATATGTGATATTCATTCATTCATGTAATAAAAAAATATCTATTGAGCATCTTTCTTCTCAGTGACAGAAATCTTCATAGGCAATGGGTTACAGAGATGAACAAAGCAGACAAGGTCTGGTTCCCGTGGACTCTATATTATAGTGGGGGGAAATATAGTCAATAAACATGTCAGCAAATAAACGAGCAAGAATTGATCACTAAATGCTGATAGTTACATGGTTTCCTAAACTTCCAAAATATATTTTCCTAGTGGCACAAAATGTTAAAAATTATTGATAAGGTGCTATAGATGTGGTTTGTTGTGTGGGGTGAGACGAAAGCTCTACGATACCATAACTAATATTTTCTGCATTTTTGCAGTCTTTATTAAGGAGCGTGGTCTTGACATCATACATACGTGTATTTGAATCCTGCCTCCTCTTTAGCTCTTTGACCTTAGGCAAGTTTTTAACCTCTCTGAGTCTCAGTTTCCTGGTCTGCAAAATGTTTCAGATTTGCTGTACAATATGAATAAAATCCATGGCGCTTAGCAAGTACTCAAGAAATATTAGTTCTCACTTCCACAGAAAAAGAATGACACCTTGCTTATAATAACCAGGTGTAGCTTATTTTTACCATATGGCGTAAAGCGTTTAGAAACACAGTAAAGAATTTGAGTTACGATACTTTACAGAATGATTTTATTAAAATACATTTAATTCCCTTGAGAGCGTTGCTGGCTTTGTACATAAGAGGCAGTTTCATCATAACCCTACTTTCTAAGATAAAACAAACATTTGCCAAATCTCACTATTTAACTTTTCGTTAATGATTTACAACAGTATCAATCAGAAGAAAAATTTTTCCCAACTTTTCAGAATTGAGGAATGAACAAACAATAGGTTGAGGGGAAAACTGCTTATTTAATTTAAAACGTTTCATCTCTGCTCTGAACTAAGCATTCCTTTTTCAGGTAGAGGCTTGGTATTTGAAACGCAAAGGAATCACGTTTCTTGGCACTTGGTCGCCTGAAACATTTCTCAAAATAAACCCCAGGAGCTGGGGCCCACATCAGCCTTGGGAGAGATGAAAAGAATGCTGTGCACATGGCAAAGGGGATGAGAGTCCAGATGACTGTGCTAGAGGGAACTGGCTTTCTGAAGGTTGTTTCTGTGCTCCCTGTTAGGAACAAAAGAGTTGCCTTCATCAGCGCTAGGCATCTGGCTCCATCCCCAGATGTTGCTTGGAGGATAGAGTAAAATACAGAAAAAATATCTGGGTGTTTTAGATGCAATTAGGGTAGTAATCATAAGGATAATAATAATAATAATAACAGCAGATATTGTATATTATATGATTTTAATTATTTTTCTAATTACCTGAGTATAATATCATTTCTAGATTAATAATAATTATTCTAGAAATGATAATATTTTGGTATACTTACTAAGAACTTCACATACATTCCAACTTGCCTCATTAGCCAGTACATCTTTAAATTTATTTTAATTTCGTATTAGTCTGGGAAACAAGAACAGAAGATTGTGAAAAGAAGAATGAAAAAGAGATTAACTTGAGTTTTACTTTCTTACCTCAGTTTTTTTGACTCAAAAAGCTAAACTAATTCAGGTATTCATTTAACAAATATTGTGAGCACTTGATCTGTCTTGAGCACTATGCCAGGAGATGCTGCTGGAACTAAAACAGATGTGGTCCTGCCCTCACAGCTTAACATGTAGGTGGAGGTACCTGAGCAATTGCAATGAAGTGTGATCAATAGCCCGATGGGGATATGGAGGTTTCTTCTAACACTTGAAGTGTTTCATTTGGTCAGGACATTCAAATTATTATCTCTATTTTCATAGGAAATAATTAAAAACAATGATCAGACACAAAAGGCAGACTCAGTTGAGTTAGAGTGGTTTAATAGTAAACATTTTGCAAAGTGGTGAGCTTCTTGTCACTGGTAGCAATCAAATAGAGACCTGTCATTCAGGAGATTTCTGCTTGTAAAAACTATTGGGCTTGATGCTTGTGAAGCTTCCTTCCACACTGTAAATGCTGCAGTTTCATGATTTAAGTGTTTACTTTGAATAGTTCCTGGTCTCCACGAAAAGATCAAGACCTCAAGTCTGGACTTCTTTATTGGCAGCTATTAGGCAGGGATTAAGGGCAATAAAACAGTAGTGAAGACCTCGTTTTACACCCAGTGTGTCATATAGTACCTCAGTTTTGAGCATAAGAGTCTAGTGGAGGGGCTTACTATAATCCAAATTCCTCAAGAAAAAACAAACCATGGCCTCTTTCATTACAGTAACAGGAAAATAATATGTTTTCTTTTGAGACAGTGTTTTCAAATATGTCACATTTTTCTACGCTTTCTCTCACATCATTTTCTTAAATGATCCTTTTCCTTTCTTAATTAGTAACTTCAACCTGAAAGACTTTCTCGGTCACAAAATCTTGGCTTTTCTGAGTAAAGGTTTTTTAGAAACTACAAATGTGGTTGTTAACATGGATTTACTAATATAGGCATGTACAGAATCCATGTGTATATTTAAATATGCTTACAACAAGATGTAGGAATAGTTCTTGATGTTATCCCGAACAATTACTACAAGTTCCTTTTGTTAAAATGTTCTTCCTATTGACAAAGTACCTCTTGGCTTTTAATCTGAGTGTCAGTCCCAGAGAGCAACTAAGAGGTATCTGATACATGTTCTGGAAACCAAGATCATAAGAATCATGAACTACTGCACCTTCCTGTATTCATTATTTATGTATATTTTCTTTCTCTTAATAATGGGGAGATTTCTGGTTATTTCTTCAGTAAGTCTTCTCTTTCTTCCTGCCTTTTTATTAGTAGAGCTCTTTTCCTAGAATTTGTTATAGAAGTTGTGGGTTTACAGAACAGTCATGCATAAAATATAGGTTTCCCATATACTACCTTATTATTAACACCTTGCATTGGTGTAGCACATTTGTTACAATTAAAATAGTACAATTTTATAATTGTACTATTAGCTCTAGTCTATGGTTTACTTTTAGTGTTCACTGTTTGTGTTGTACAGCCCCATGGATTAAAAAAATTATTCTAGTATTTTATATACAACCTAAAATTTCCCCTTTTAACCACATTCAAATATAAAATTTAGTGATTGATTATATTCACAATGTGGTGCTACTGCCACCATCTATTACCAAAACATTTCCATTGTTGCAGATAGAAACTCTACATTTTAAACCTTAACTCTCTATTCCCTATCCTTACCCCTCCCCTGGTAGCCTATAATCTAGATTCTGACTCTGTTTGTTTATTTTAATTATTTCATATCAGTGTGATCATTACAATATTTGTCCTTTTGTGTCTGGCTTATTTTACTCAACATGATGTTTTCAAGGTTCATCCATGTTATCTTATATATCAGAACTTCATTCTTTTTATGTCTGAATAATATTCCATTGTGTTTACGTACTACATTTCTTTTATCCTTTCATCAGTTGATGGACACTTGGGTTGCTTCCCTTCCATCTTTTGGCAATTGTAAATAATGCCATTATGAACATCAGTGTGCAAATATCTGTTCAAGTCCTTGCTTTCAATTCTTTTGGATATATACATAGAAGTGAAAGTGTCAGGTCATATGGTAATTCCATTCTTAACTTTCTAAGGAACTTGGTGCCAAGCTGTCATCCACAGCAGTTACACCATTTAACATTCCACCAGCAATAAATGAGTGTTCCTTCTTTTCCACATCCTGTCCAACACTTGTAATTTTCCATTTTTTAAAATAGTAGCCATTATAGTGGGTGTGAAATGGTGTCTTCTTATAGATTTGATTTGAATTTTCCCAGTGGCTAATGAAGTTGAGCATCTTTTCATGTACTTGCTGGCCATTTGTATATCTTTTTTGGAGAAATATCTATGCAAGTCTTTTGCCCATTTTAAAATTGGATTGTGTGTATTTTTGTTGTTGAGTGGAAGGATTTCTTTATATATTCTGAGTATTAGATCCTTATTGGATATGTGGTTTCCAGTTATTGTCTCCCATTGTGCAGGTTGTTGCTTTACTTTCATGATGAAGTCCTTTGAGGCCTGAAAGTTTTTAATTTTGAGGAGGTCCCATTTATCTATTTTTGTTGTTGTTGTTTGTGCTTTGGGTGTAAAGTCTAAGACACCATTACCTAACAGAAGGTCCTGAAGATGCTTCCCCACATTGCCTGCTAGGAGTTTGATAGTTCTGTCTCTTATATTTAGATCTGTGATTCATTTTGAGTTGATTTTTGTATATGGTGTGGTGTAGAGGTCCACCTTCATTCTTTCGCAAACAGAGATCTAGTTTTCCCAGCACCATTTGTTGAAGAGACTGTTATTTACTAATTCAATGTTTTTTGCCCTCCCACCCCACCCCCACCCCCATCAGAAATCAGCTCTCAATTCAATTCCATTGGTCTATATGACTGTCCTAGTGCTAGTAGTGTGCTGTTTTGATTACTATGGTTTTGTAATAAGTTTTAAGATTGGGAAGTGTGAGTCCTCCAACTTTGTTCTGCTTTATCAAAATGGCTTTGTCTATTTGGGGCCCTTTACCCTTCCATATAAATGTGGCAATTGGCTTTTCCGTTTCTGCAAAGAAGGTTTTTGGAGTTTTGATTTGGATTGTGTTGCATCTGTAAATCACTTTGGGTAGAATTGACATCTTAACAATGTATGTATTTCCATTTCATGTATACCAAGTGTCCTTCCATTTAGGTCTTCTTTGATTTCTTTTAGCAATGTTTTTTAGTTTTCTCTGTACATGACCTTTACATTCTTGGTTAGATTTATTCCTCATATTTGATTCTTTTCCTTGTTATTGCATATAGAATTTTTCTTGATTTCTTTTCCTGATTTCTCATTGTTAGTGTCTAGAAACACTACTGATTTTGGATGTTGATCTTGTACCCCATCACTTTGCTAAATTCATTTATTAGCTCTAGTAGCTTTGTTGTGGATATTTCAGGATTTTCTGTATATAGGATCATGTCATCTGCAAATAGGGCAAGTTTAACTTTTTCCTTTCCAATTTAGATGCCTTTTATTTCTTTTTCTTGTGTAATTGTCTTGGCTAGAACTTCCAGTACAATGTTGATTAACAGTGGTGACAGTGGGCATCCTTGTCTTATTCCTGATCTTATCTTAGAAGGAGAACTTTCTGTCTTTCACCATTAAGTAGGATGTTATCTGTGGGTTTTTCAGATGTGTACTTTATTATATTGAGGAAGTTTCCTTCAGTTCTTAGTTTTCTAAGTGTTTTTTATCAAGAAGAGGTGTTGGATTATGTTAAATGCCTTTTCTGCATTAATATGATCATAAGTTTTTCCCTTTTATTCTGTTAATGTTGTGTTTTAGTTTCCTAGGCTGCTTAAAGCAATACCATGAAATGATTCAGCTTAAGCAATAGGAATTTATTCACTTACAGTTTTGAGCTAAGAAAATGTCCAAATCAAGGCATAATCAAGGTGATGCTTTCTTTCCAAAGACCAGCTGCTGGTGATCATTGGCTCCTCTGCCAAATGGCTAGGTATTTGGTGGTGTCTGCTGGTCTCTCCCTTCTCTTCCAGGTTTCATTTTTTTCAGCTTTTTGCTTCCATGGCTTTTTTTTTCTCTCTCTGTATTCATTCCTTTTAAAGGACTTCAGTAATTGGATTAAGTCCCATCCTGAATCAGCATATAGTTGGGTCATGCTTTTTTATCCATTCTCTCAATCTCTGTCTTTTAAGTAGAGCTTAATCCATTTACATTTAAAATAAGTACTGATAGTGCATTTTCTTCTGGCATTTTGCTATTTTTTTCTTTGTAAGTCTTTTACCTATTTTGTCCCTCAATTCTCCCATTAATGCCTACTTTCATATTTATTTGATTTTTTATGTTATACCATATTGAGTTCCTTCTCATTTCTATCTAGAAATATTTTTCATATATTTTCCCTGTGGTTCCATGGACCTGTAATTTAACATTCTAAATATATAGCAATTATATTTGATTAGATACCAACTTGACTTCAATAGCATAGACATACACTTTTCCTATACTCCTCCATCCCCCCACCTTTTTTTGTACTTGTTACCAGTTATGTCTTTGTACATTGTATTTCCAAAACCATAGAATTATCATTACTTTTTATGCATTTGCATTTTAGCACCTGTAGGAAGTAAGAAGTGGAACTACACATACCCACAAAAAACAATACAATAGTACTGCATTTATAATTATACAAATGATTATCTTTTACCAGAGGTCTTTCTTTATGCCACTTTGAACCACTGTCTAGTGTCCTTTCCTTTCTGTCTGAAGAACACCCTTTAGCATTGCTTGGAGGGCAGGTCTAGAGATGATGAACTCCTTCAGCTTTTGTTTATCTGAGAATGTGTTAATCTTACCCTCATTTTTAAAAGAAAGCCTTGCTAGATATAAAATTCTTGGTTGGCAGCTGTTTTCTTTCAGCACTTTTTAACCCACTGGCTACTTGCTTTCATGGTTTTTGATGTGAAATCGGCACTCAGTCTAATTGCAACTCCCTTGTATGTAACATATTGCTTTATTCTTACAGCTTTCAGAACTCTCTCTTCATCTTTTGCATTTGACAGTTTGATCAATATGTGACCAGGTGTGTTTTTCTTCAAATTTACCTGTTTGTTGTTCTCTGGACTTCTTGGCTGTGCATAAGCATGACTTTTCCTAAATTTGGGAAATTTTCTGTCATTATTTCTTGGAATGCTACTGCTCCTTTCTCTCCTTCTCCCCTTGGTACTCCCATAATGTGTATATTGATTTGCTGGGTGGCATCCCAAAGGTCTCTTAGGCCATTTTTGCTTTTTCTAATTCTTTCATTTTTTTATTTCTCAGCCTGATTCATTTCAGTTGTCTTGTTTTCAAATTCACTGATTCTTTCTTCTGCCAGCCTTAATCTGCTGTTGAAACCCTCCTTGGAATTTTTCATTTAAGTTATTGTGGCCTTAAACTTTAGTAGTTCTGTTTGTCTCCTTTTAAAGTTTTCTGTCTCTTTATTTAGATTTCATATTTTTCATTCATTGTTTTTCTCATATCCTTTAGTTCTTGCTCTGTATTTTCCTTCATCTCCTTGAACATATTGAAAATTATTTTTTTAAAGTCTTTGTCCCATATGTGCACAATTTTGTATTCTTCACTGGTGTTTTTTGTATTTTTATCTTCTTCCTATGGATTGGCCTTCATTTCCCGCTTCTTTGTTGGTCTTTTAATCTTTTGTGACATACTGTACATTTTAATATTTTAAAATGTTAAGTCTGAGATTTATTCCCTAGGTTTTTTTCTTGAATTTGTAACCAGCTGGTGATATGACATAGATTTTCTTGATTGTCAGCCCTCCTAATAGGAAGGTCTACCCCAGGTGAATGCAAAGTACAGCCTCTGTCCTGTTTTTTCTGGGTCTGTGTCTTGCCCTGGGTTTGTGCTTGCTAGTTGCTTAGGAGTTCCCCTCTTTACAGGAGTCTGAACGTCCTCTGTACTTTCCAGGAGACAGACCTTCTCCCTCTCCTGGGTGTTCCACTGCCATTTTTAAAGCAGGTAAACCTTTGCCCCAGGCTGGTTGCCTTAATTCTTACATTGCTTTCCTTGTCTCAAGCTGCTTTTGCCTGTAGGGCAAATTCTGGGAAGGGGGGCAGCTGGAGCGGAGTTTCCCAAGTCAGTATGAAACAAGGCCAGGGATCCACAAAAGGAGCACAGGTCAGCTCCAAACTGTCCTGGAAAGGGGATAAGGGAAGCTCCAGAAAGGGTGCCAGAAGCTTCTTCTATGGCTCCCTAAAGCTGCACTTTCTTGACCTGCCCTGTACATGAAGCCCTTCAACTGCCTTCCACAGCTCTGAGGAAGTGCAGTGTCTGTTAGTCTTCTCTACTGCCTTTGTCTGGCATGGGTTGGAACTGTGGCCATCCTCAGAGCTAGGCCCCAAGGGACCTGAAGTCACTAATCCATAATAAGCAGTTGGCCTGTACCTACCTCAGATCTTGGGGATGTGTATTTTTATGTCCTTTTGGGCTAGTGCTATACAATGGGCTGGAGCCCACTATGGCCCGCTTCAAGAGTGGGGGATGGGCTCCTGTAACTTCCATGCGGAGAGAGCAAGTTACTTGTCTTTACTATAATTTACCAAGTTCTTCCTCCTGCTCTTCCCTGGATGCTGTACAGTGTTCTACTTTACTCCAGAGTTTTGAATAATTGATTCAAATAGTTCCTGCCTGTTTAATATTTGTTCAGGTAGAGGGACTAATTCCTGGAGTTTCCAGCTCCACCATCTTCTCACAGTCCTCTTATTAATGGATTTTAATTATTGATAATTACTGGAGTAGTTAATCCCAACTGATGTTAATTTGTCCTCTACTATATGCCAGTCACAATTACCTAAAGGTGAGGGAAACCTAGACATCTCCAGTGGCAGTGCTGAGTGAATCTGAAGGCCAGCCACCTCAAATGAGTTCTAAGAAAGGATGCTATTTTCCCTGGGCCTACTAGCTTAAAATTAATCTTGATAAAACAAGAAAATGTTTCTCCAAGAGAGAATTACATCATGAAATAGAATACAACAAAAGACCTAACCTCTTAAGTCCTAGGTGATTTTAAGATGAAAGGAAAAGGAAGCATAGCAAAGTTTATATGAAAGCATTTTGGGTATCTATATAAAAGGGACTCTTCATTGAGCACTATTAAGTACCTCCCATTTAATTAGGCAGACCTTATCTCCTTTTACTTGTTTGAATTGTGTTTATTTTTTACATGTGTTTCTGCTTTGGGCAATTAACTTCTTGTTGCAGTTGCAGGAACATCCCTCCTCATTTTATACAAGTTACTCTGTGAAAGTTGGGTGGCATGGGGGTTTTGATTGCCAGCCCCACACTGAAATTCAAGTTCTTAAATAAAATGTTTGTTAGCATTAACTAAACCCACATTAAGAACTTTTTGAAGATCATTCACAGACACATTCTGAATCATTTGCAAAATAATCTTTTTCAGAAGAAATATGTAGCATGAATGACTGTTTTGTCCTTCCTGATGTTAATAGTACTCCCACAGAAAGAGTATTACTTTCCACTGAACCTGAGGGATCAGAAAATATCCCCTTTTCTCGTGTGTGGGCACATGCATTTAGTAACAGTATGATTGCTGCTCCTTGTTTTTACCCCTTCACATGGTGTATTAGTCAGCCAAAGGGGTGCTGATGCAAAATACCAGAAATCTGTTGGCTTTTATAAAGGATATTTATTTGGGGTAGAAGCCTACAGTTCCCAGGCCATAAAGCATAAGTTAATTCCCTCACCAAAATTTATTGTCAGGAGTTGGAGCAAGATGGCTGCCGACATCTGTGAGGGATCAGGCTTCTTGGGTTCCTCTCTTCTCAGGGCTCCGTTTCTCTCCGGGCGCAGCTCCTCTGTTTCCTCCACAAGGTCAGCTGTAGACTATGAGGCTCTCTAGGCTTTGCCTTTCTCCACAAGGCCAGCTGTGAACTGCCAGGCGAACGGCTCGTCTCTTTTCCAGGAGCCCTCTCTCCTTCCTCATGATCAAGCTCTTGCCTGGGTTCCAGCATTAAAACTCCGCATCAGAACTCCAATTCAAAACTCCAACCAACTTCTCTGCTCTGCCATGTAATTTTATCTCTGAGTCCTACTGACGTGGCCCAATCAAAACCCTAATCATAACTTAATCATGCCCAGAAGAACAGACCAGTTTACAAGCATAATCCAATATCTATTTTTGGAATTCATAACTATATCAAACTGCCACACATGGCTATTCAGAAATTAATGCCAATAAACTTCAGTGTCATTACCAATATAGTAATGCTTTTCTATTTAGGAACCCAGAGGCTCAGAATTAATTTCTAAAACTAAAGATGAATTTTATTATATATTGGGCAAATTTGCCTTGATGCAACTCTTGGATGCATGGTACCAGAATAGCATTACAGTTAATAGGTATTTATCCTTTTAAAATTTAATGTAAGTTGCTATGTAATAGGATTCTTCCAAAAGAAATCATGAAATACATTGTACAGAGGAGTTCTCTGGACTCTGTTATAAAATTCTAACTCTTTATGGCCAGCATTAACATGACATGGTTTTGGGCCCACATGGAAGAAATCTGTGTTATAAACATGCCTTGTAACATTGTGACCATTGAAATTACAGGTAGTGAATCAATCATATGTATGTAAGTGGTTATTGCTTACGTGGTAGGTTCATATTTCTGATTTATGAGTTAATATTCTATCCTTCCTCTATGTAGGAGGAAATGGCAGCTGTTTGAACAGAAAAACAAATAAGCAAATAATCTATCATATAGTATCACCTGTTTTAGTTTCAATGGGGACAAAATTGAGAAATCCAGTTTGGGTAAAATTATACCCCAATGAATAGCCCCCAAAATATTACGATTAAAAAAAACTTCTGTCTGTCTATGCAGTGACAATTACAAGGCTCAGGAGAGTAAGACAAAGTCTTTCATCTTGCCCCTGTTTGAGGCACAGGAAAACTCCTGACCTCAGCAAAAAATCAGTTTGTTTCCAGATGAAAATTGATAAAGTGTGGTTATGCCTCAAAGTCATCTGTTTTCGAACTCTATTCAGGAACATCCAATTCTAATTATGATGGAGTCACTCTTATCAGTCTAATTTTCCTGCTGAGATCAACTATAAAAGCTGGATGAAATACAAAACAAACAAAAAATTTCTGTCTGTTGGAGGCACAAGCAAGACAGCCAGGACTTGCTTGTCTAAGATCCCATAGAGAAACAAAGATTACTGAAGCGAGTTCTACATCCACTGCTGCTTTTCCCCCTTGGAACAGGGTGTACAAGCCAGAGAGAAAGTAGCATCCTAGAGTTCCAGCATCTTCACTGGGCAAGGGATGCAAATATTATAATTTAGAGCCACTAAGACAACTAGGGCATGAAAGCCCATTGTGCCGAGAAGAGAAATCTGCAGAGAGTTGAACCCAGCATTGTATCTAGTTTCCCCTTGAGTCACTGGGTAACTTTTAAGATATATATGCATAGGATAAGACACATACAAACCCAGGAGAATGCAGTTGCTAAGGTGCTAAAAAGCTAAATAAACTTCAGCTATTTTGGCAATCTGACAGTACTGGGAAAAATCTGGAGTTTAGGCTTGCCAAGGAGGGTCCTTCATAAATACCCCCAGACTTTCCTTTGAAACTTGTAGAGGACCATGCCCTAATAAAAAAGACAAAGTATGGAAAAAGCAGGAACTCATTTTATGAGACCAGAATAACCATGAATTCAAAACCTAGCAAGGAGATTACAAAAAGAAAATTTTATAGACCAATTTCTTGTATAAATATAGATTCAAAAATCCTACATAAAATATTAGCAAATCAAATACCTCATTACCAGGTTGAGTTTATTCTAGGAATGCATAGTTGATTTAACATTAAAAATTCAATCATCATATCACAGTAAAAATAAAAATGAGAAAAACCACATGATCACCTCAGTCCATGCAGAAAAAGCTTTAAAGTTCAACACTCATTCATGATTAAACCTCTTAAAAACTAGAAGTAGAAATAAACTTCCTTAAACTGCTACAGGCTATCTATGAAAAATAGCTAACCACTAAATGGAAAAATAGTAAATGCCTCTCCCCTGAGGTCAGGAATAGGAGGATAAGATCCAACATCACCACTGTCATTCAAAATTGAACAGGAAATCTTAGCCAGTATAAGAGAACAAACAAACAAAAAAGAAAAACATTAGGAATTTAAAAAATGTTATTGTTTGATGTGGGCATTGGAATTGTTCTGCATGATCTTGCAATTACGGATACAGGCCATTTTAAATTTTGTCAAAACCTATAAAAGTATACAGTGCAAAATATAAACCATAATGTAAACCATTGACCATGGTTAGTAGCAATGCTTCAGTATTTGTATATCAGTTATAACAAATATACCATACTCATGTAAGATGTTATTAATAGGGGAGAGTGGGAGAGGGGGAGACGGCTGAGTATATGGGAATTCCCTATATTTTCTATGTGACTTTTCTTTACCCTCAAGCTTTTTTGAAGATAAAATGAAAAAAAAAAAAAATAGAACACTGTGGGAACGTATGGAAGAAATTGTCACTGTACATAAAAGCTAGATCTTACAGTGATGTAAGACACAATGAAACATTTTATTTTTTATTTTTATATTTTATTTATTTTATTATTATTTCATTTTATTATTATTATTATTGTTTGGTTTTGTTTTTGAGGAGGTTTTGGATCACAGAAGGGTCAAAACTGTGGCAGGGGAGGATCACTGGTGTGAGATGTCAGTGATGGGAGGCTGTATGGGGAGGGGTGCACCTGGGGCATGCCTCTATGGTGTATGAATACGTTCAAGTGGTCATGGGGTGTTGTCTTGGTGGTTGGAGACTCACACAATAACCGAAAGAATATTTAACTCCCATCCTGGGAAGTCCTGCTACATTCTCTAATAGAGTGGCAAGAATCCCTCAAGTACATGGACAGTGCCTAGTGAAGTACAGACCATTAAGCCAGGCTCTTGATATTGATCGTTGTACTTATGAACTTTGTTCTTGTAAAATTGAAACTTAGCCTAGTATTATATATTGCTTAAAAGCTACCTCCTGAAAGCCTCCTTGTTGCTCAAATGTGGCTTCTCTCTAAGCCAAACTCAGCATATAAATGCACTACCTTCCCCCCAGCATGGGACATGACTCCCAGGGATGAGCCTCCCTGGCACCAAAGGATTATTACCAAGCACCAGCTAGCGATGCATTTGGAAAAAGACCTTGACCAAAAGGGGGAAATATTAAATACAAATGATTTTTATGGCTAGGAGATTTCAAAGTGAGTCAGGAGGTCATTCCAGACGTTACACTTATGCATATTTCAGGAGGATCTCATTGACTGCCACACTAAACAGTGCCTCAAACTGAGGGGCTCCTGAGGGCTCTAGAGACATCTAGACAATATAGGCAGGGCAGACAACTCAAGAATTCGGTTCCCTATCAGTAAGCCTTACTTTGGAAAATATGCTCCCCAATGTAGCAGAGTTAGACAAATTTATAATATCCCTACACATGGCTCTTCTGCCCCTTTTATTTGAACCTATATTTATCACTATACTCATTAAATATATGTCCCAGAGACTTAAATCTTTGGTCTGTTCATATGCTGATTGAGCCCTGAATCTCAGCATAGTTGCAATACGTACTTTCCAGTTCATTGGACTTGCTGAGGACAACCAACAAAAGGATGATGATGGACAACACCCATCCCAAAAAACAGAGTATCTACAACTGCAA
>JAQZBX010043617.1:0-21606 GCA_029593785.1 Cabassous unicinctus | reverse complement strand
AAGAGAAAAAAAAAAAAAAGAAAAAAGAGAGACATTCTCCTAACCACAATACCACGGTCATACCTAAGAGGTTAGCACGAATACAATAATAATATCCAGTATAAAACCTCCCCACATGCTTCCAAATGTCGTTTATTGCTGTTTTTGTATTTTGTATTTTTATTTTTCTGATCCAGCAATCAATTAAAGATCGCTTGGTTGAAAAAAAAAAGCCAGATGGAGCAGAATTAAGTTAGCTTCATAACTGCAAATGATGGAAGCTGTTTTTGTTAAGACTATCTGAACTTGCTAAATGTAATTATGACACATAGTCCAAAGAATGTAGTACCCTCGTTATCATGTTAATTAATTTTTCTTTTCTTTTGAAGATCTATTGTGTCTACTAATTGAATAATGATTCAAGTAGAATAACCCAGAAAATTTTTTTTAAAAACACATAACTTGGTCTGCCTGTTTGGAGACTGGCTGGTGGGTCTGAACTTGCCAATGGCCTCAACTCTGCCGATTTTCTGTCCTCTTCTTTTTAGAGGCCTCCATGCTGCACACAAGCTCAATTAACAAAGTGGGCTGAAAACAACCTTGGATTAAGTGTTTTGTTTGGGAGTTATTTGGCCAGGGACTTTTGAAAAGTAGTTACTCAGTGAAGTACTAGATATTTATAAGATGCGCTTTTTTTTTAGTTAAAAAGAATACCGAAAAGAGAAAAAAAAATTAAAAAAAGAGTACCGTTTCAGAAATTTCTAACTACTTTGTAACTGTATGACTTAACCTGGTGATAAAAGCATTTATTGAAAGTCTACCTTTTCAAAAAGGAAGGGAGGGAGGGAGGGAAAAGAAGTATCATTCTTAACTTGCAGGCCATACAAAAGCAGGTCTTTCAAAACAGACAACAGGCCAGATTTGGCCCATGGGCTATCATTTGCCAACCCCTGATTTAATGTATCTCTTCCCCAGTAGGCTGTAAACTTCATGAAAACAGAAACAGCATGAAGCTAGTTTACTGTTGTATCATCAGGGTCCAGCAAATATTTTTTGAATTGTATTGAGCTGAGTTGAGTGGAGTTGCGTTATACTTAATGTCAAACTTTTCTCTGGATCTTATCAGTTTCTAGATCATAGTACTTCGAGATCCCAGCCCTATCTATGTATCAAAATCATCTCAGGAGACTTTTAAAAAGTAGATGCCAGGGCCCCACTCCCAGAGATTTGGATTCAACTTTTCTAAAGTGGAGCCCAGGAAAAGAATATTTTTCAAAGTTCTCAGGTTATTTTAACGTGCAGGCAGAGTCGAATGCTATTGATCTATCTTTTCATGTTACTGTTTGCTTCAGACAATGACCTATCATGTTTGCAATTGGAATTGCAGACAAAATGAAAGCACAGTATTTCCACATAATTTAATCTGAATAACCACATGCTTTATCAGAAAGTAGAAGAAACATTTCACCCCTAATATGTACACTTTAGAATATCTACGGCTACCAAATATAGTACACAAATAAATAATATTTCCACAGGTAACTATTTGTACCTGTCACTGCACACCTGATGCTTACTGTGCTAATCCAAGTGCTTACAAGGTGAGGCCACACTTTAGGACTCATCCAATATCTTCAGTTCATTCTCCACAAAACAACGTGGCTTCTTTGATCTCTTGCTCATCCTTCTGTGTTGTTTTTACTTATCCAGCTTCAATTTTGTAAAATTATTCTCAAAAATGTTTTGCTAACTTTTTCTTATATTCTCTTTATCACTCTGAAATGCTCTTTAAAAAAATCTAAGTATGAGTGACCTTCCCATGTTTAAGCCAGCGTATGTTGTCTCCAGAATCTTCTTTCCAACTTTAATGATATATAAACTTCTTGAAACCTGGATGCTTAAATCATAGACCATTATCTGTGCATTTATGCTGGAAAGAACCAGATGACAAGATTCCAGCTCAATTAACTTTGTTATGCCGATATGCCCATTTCTACCTCTTAGTGATTGTGTAACCTGTAGTAAATGCACATTATTAAGGATATTAAAAATGGGTCTAGGGGAGCATGGGAATCCCTGTAGTTTCTGAGTAATATTTGGGTAATCTAGGCACCTTTATAAAATGTATATATATATATAACAAATAACATTTATGTAAACAAATGCAAAAAAAATAAAAATTAAAAAAAAATTTAAAAAAATTAAAAAAAAAAATGGGTCTACACATGTTTCCAGGAAGTATAAGGAGAAAATGGGAAGGTTAACTCTTGTTGTCCCAGTAGAAAATTCAATAATATTCTTTAATGGATTCACCCATGCAATAACATGCAAATATATTCCATCTAAACAAGTAGTGGCTATGGAAACATTGCATTAATTGAGTGGTCATAAGTCAATATCACTTTCCAAACAAAGATGATATACTGTATCACTGTAGATCATCACACACGCGCGCGCACACATACACACACAAAAACTCTGCTGATGAACAAAAATGCCAGTAAATCCACCCAAATTATCTCTAGAATTCCTGTGCTATTTCACGTGTATGCTTTCTCTGCTCTGGCAGTCAAATTACTTCCCTTTTATTAGGTAATACAAAGGTAACTGCTAGTTGGCAATATATTTTAAAGCCAATTTTCCAGGTAGACAGGCATTTTTTAGAGACAAATTAAAGCCAAATACAAAAGGTGGCAGGATGTATGTCAAAAGGAAAGTACACAAAGTCATTTTAGGTCCTGACACTTCAAGCTAAGAAATTGTGTTCCCATGTTCCCAAATTTTACATGATTTTTCTTGATAGTCTTTCCCATTTTCTGAACGTAGAGAGGTAGGACAAAGTCAAAACTTCTCTAAAAAAGAAAATATGAGTTAATGGATTGGGGAAATTTCCTAACTGTGTGACTCAACATCAAGAAGCTCCACAAAACAAATCAATAACATGAAAGTAAAAAAATAAAAAACACAACAAAAAACTACACAACCATAATATGCAACTAAAATGACAAATGACCAACCAGGAAAGATATTTGTAATTTATATATAAAGAGCCTATGAAAATGGAGAAGAAAAACACCAAAAGCCCTATAGAAAGATTGGCTAGAGTTATATGTGGACAGTTCCCAGGAAAGGAAATGCAAATGATACATTTCCATATGAAAAAATTCTCAACCTCTTTCACAATAAGAAAAATACAAATCAATTAAACAGTGAAATACAATTACTCACTTACCATATTGGCAAAAATCCAAAAGTTTGATGTAAAGTTCTGTTGGCAAGACTGTGGGGAGCAGGCACTCTAATAGTTTGATGACGGTAAAGCAAAATGGTACAACTCCTAAGAAGAGGATTTGGCAGTATCTTACAAAATGTCATATGCATTTACCCTTTGACCCAGCAATCCCACTTCTAGGAGTCTCCCACAGAAACACTGACAAAGATACATGCACAAGGCTATTCATTTCAGCACTATGTGAAATAGCTAATAGCTGGAAACAACCTTAAATTTCATTAATAGGGGGCCAATGGAATTAACTATCATATATCCACCAAAGAGGTACTTTGGTGGATTTTAAAAAAAGGAATATCTGTAAATTCCTCAACAGATTCCCAAACTTTCTCAATTCACAATGCCCTTACTGTCTTAGTAATTGTTTTCATGGTGTCCCTAGGCCAAAAGAAAAGTCAACTATCACATTTATTAAAAGAGTTAAACAATTCCATTCATTAATGTATTAATTAGTTTGGTCCTGGAGTCAGGTAGAGGGGATAGGATAGAAGCTTCACTTCTTTAAATATTCTTAGTTTTGCAAATTTTTCTTTTGAATTATGAATATATTTTATGTAAAGAAAATACAAAGTTTCATTTTAAAAGAGCAATCCTTAAAATTTAAAAGCAAGGTAAATAAATGAGCCAAACTATATATCCGGTTTGTGTCACTGATCAGATAAAGAGTAATTATTATAAATTATAACAATTTGACTATACATCCCTAGTAGGGTAATCCCTTAGGACAAAAAAGAGCAGCAAACAATGACAACATCAACATCAACTTAAACTGATTTTGGTAATCATCATGTTAGTGGTGGTTTTGGTTTGTTATTCCGAGAATACTGTCTATTATTGTGGGAAAAACAATTGAGAATCATAATTTTCAGCATAGGGGGAAGAAGACATACATGTAAGACTAATGAGATTAAGTAAAAACATGGTAGTCCAGAATTTGAATTGGAAATATCAGTATGATATCATGATGTATTTTATCTTTAAAAAAGAAATGCTTATCTCAAAGCTCATGGCTTTTTCAGCTGAAAAGGCCTAGAAACTATGACTTACCCCCCAAATAAGCACCTCTGACACTGATATTGGGTTCTAAACATCATTTTGCACTAAAAGGTCCCAGAATTCCTCAGAGAAATAGATGATTCCAGGGCTAGAGCAGGAATTATGAAAGATGAGCCTGGAAAACCTTATCTTACTAGGAAGCAAAAGATGCTATGAAAGACTGCTGCAATCATGTCAGAATGACTTGGGAGTTGACACCTGAAGGGGCTCTCATGAGCCAAAGATGGGGCAATTTGAACATTAGTAAAAATAATTGATTGAAATACATCAAGTATGTTTAAATACATGAGTTCTTCATGATACTTGGGGAAAAAATTAATCACCATTGGAGGATGATAAAGAATGGACTCTTATTTTAAGGGTGTCTTAAGGTAATCAAATGATTGATGAGGAGACATTTCTCTTTCTATAAATATTTCAGCTAATAAATTAGGAAGGAAGGACACAATTAAAATATCATGATTTTGCAAGCCCTAATGCAGAGCTTCTCAAACTTTAATGTGTATGTGAATCACCTAAGGACCTTGTTAAAAAGCAGAATTTCACTCAGTATCTGGGGTGGGGCCTGAGATACTGCATTTCTAACAAGCTCCCAAGTGATGTCCTTAGGTATCAAGGCCCCAGTGAGTGAATGGATTTAGGCAGTGATCATCAGTGCCATTAGCATTACAAAACAGTAGACAACTAGGCATCCCATACCTCGGGACTGAAGTATAAGCCACTACTTATGGATGCCAAAAACAATCCAACTCAAATCTGGTCAAACCTCTAAATCTAACTACCAACTTACAGGAAATACAGCTCCAGAGGATCATGTTAAATGACATCACAGGTAGGCAATCAACAAAATACAAACTGACAGAATACAGGTAAAATTGATCCAGTGTCATCAACAAATAAACGGCAATTTAAAAAGAGAGGAAGCGGGAATGGATGTGGCTCAAATGGTTGGGTGTCTGTCTCCCATGTGGAGGGACCTGGGTGCGATCCCCAGGACCTCCCGGTAAATAAATAAATAAATAAAAAGATTCGAAGGTTATATATCTTGCCATAACCTACAGAATTGTGTGGGAGAGAGTGTAAACTACAATGTAAACTGTAATCCATGCTTAGTGGCAATGCTCCAAAATGTGTTTATCAATTGCAGTGAATGTACCACACTAATGAAGGATGTTGTTAATGGGGGCAAATGTGGGCAGTGTGGGGAACAGGGCATATGGGAATCCCCTATATTTTTTAAGTGACATTTATGTCATCTAAATATCTTTTTTTAAATTTTTTAAAAAAGAGGGAGGGAGAGAAACAGAAGGGGAACTAGTAGATTAGAAAAACTTAAAAGTCTTAAGAACCAATTGCAATGCATAATAAGCCTTGTTTGTATCCTGACCCAAAGAAACCAACTGTTTAAAAATTGTATCAAATAATTGGAGAAATTAATACACAACTGGATAATTTAATGTTGAGAAACAATCATTAATTTAGGTGTGATAATTGTATTATGCTTTTTTAAAAAAATGATTATCTTTTATTATGGATGAATTTATATGATGTCTGTATTTGGTTCAAAATAATCTGGGGTGCAGAAGTTTAGGAGTGGGCAGAGACATAGATGAAACAAGATTAGGCACACGTTATCATTGTTGAAGCTGAGTGATAAGTAGGTTTGTTATACTCTTATTTCTACTATTGCACTTGGTGTAAAATTTTCCATTCTGAATAACTTTTTAAAAAAATTAAGGCCTGGAACAAGAGTTTATTAAGAAATGAGAAAAAAGAGGGAAGCAGGTGTGGCTCAATGGATAGAGCTCCCGTTTACCATATGGGAGGCCCCAGGTTCGTTTCCCGGGGCCTCCTTGTGAGGGCAGGCCGGCTGGCCCGCGCGGCGTGGTAGGCTGATGCAGCAAGACCTCACAGCAGGAAGCGGGTGTGGCTCAATCGATAGATCCCCTGTTTACCATGCGGGAGGCCCCGGGTTCGCTTCCCAGGGCCTCCTTGTGAGAGCAGGCCAGCCTGCGCGGCACGGTGGGCTGATGCAGCAGGACCTCACAGCAAGGGGGAGATAAGCAGACACGGAAGAAACACACAGCAAATGGACACAGTAAAACACAAGCAGCAAGGGGGGGATAAATAAATAAATAAATCTTTAAAAAAGAAAAAAGAAAAGTCCACACCTAAGACATGGGTGTGGGCCATGCTACAGGGTGTGATGCACACGTGGGGCCTAGGGGTAGATCTTTTTAAGGCCTTTCCTCCTCCCCCTTCCCCATTTGCTGTTCTGATTGGTTGCTTTCTACTTTCACCTGTCAGCTTTCAGGGAACCAATAGGGAGGCCTTTCTGTTTGGAGTTATCTGGGGCTTCTTTTGAGCCTGGGAGTTTCAAATGGGACCTCATGACTAGGGTCTTTTTTGGGCTTTTCAGCTGTAATGGTTATGGCTTTGTTCTCAAGTAGCTGCCTCCCCTCAGGGTTTTTTTGTGTGGGGTCTCGTGGCTGTGTTCTGAGCAGGGGGGTCCCAGATATTATGGCTTTATTATGTCCAGCTGCCTTCCCTGTTCCTATGCTAACCTGCCTCAACTCCCCCCTCAGAGAGTTTACACCCTTATTCTTAAGGGGGAGCTGAAGGGTGATGGTCATTCTTCTATAACTGCTTCCTGCTGGTTAGGGGCAATATTCCCTGCCTGATGAGGTGTGAAACTCACTGGCTATTCTATTGAGGTTGAGGATAGGTGGGTCTGGCATCATGGTTGGAACTGGATGCAATCCCCACATGACTAATACCCTGTTCTGGAGGACGTTGATTCTTTCACTGTTATCCAATTTGTAACAGGTGAACCCCAAATCTGATTTGCAAGTTCCAGTCTTCATCAGGTGTTGGGGAATGTTAATCACCTCTTTGTCTCCTGGCTGGCTCACCAGATATGTTAGTGGAACGCTCTGGGTTTTGGATTCTAGGTTCTTGGCTTCATTGCAAGAAATAATTCAGAGATGTGCCAGTTTTATAAGGCCAGTCACAAGAGTTTATTAAGAAATGAGAAAAAGGAAAAGTACGCACTCAAGGTATGAGTGTAGGCCATGCTACAGGATAAGACATGCCCATACTGAATAACTTTTAAGTTCACTAGACTTAAAGTGGAAACTCTAATTCCAGACATTGCTCTAGAAACAGGTTTCAGTGGTTTTCCTTGAACAAGATGTTAAATTATCTAATGATCCCTCATACATAAAATGTGAGAAAGTCCTGAAACAGTGAAAAAGTGCCTAAGATATATCTCTCAAATATGTAAAGCTTGAAAGCAGTAATATTTGGGTGAAAATGAAGAACAATAAATTCAAATTAAAAGCAATTGCAGAATAGACCATGGAGATCATTTAAGCTCTACTTCTCCGTGGTGCTCATCAGACAGAATGGAGCTTCATATTCCAGGCAGAAAAGTAGATACAAACAAAGGAATTGAGAAGGGAAACTATCTGATATGTTTGGGAACTAGAAAGCAACTCTATAACTGAATTTATAGAATGCCAGGATGACAAGATAAATTTAATCAAAAATAAATTTGAAGAATTGTGAGAAGTTAGATTGTGGAAGACCATGAATAAGCATTTGACAATATCCTGCAGGAGAATTGGGATGAATTGATGGGTTTTAAGAATGGGGTTAACTTGACCATAGATTGAGGCAGAAGGCCAGTTAGAATACTACTGTAGTCACTCAGGAGATGGGCAAGGAAGACCCACTTGAAGGCAGCACAGCAGGGTATGAGAAGAAGGCCAGATCACCCTAGTGTGGGGGACCATGGAGGTCCAGAGAATGATGTCCCAGTTGCTGACTTCTGGATGGTTGAGACATTTATCAAGATAGGGACTACAGGAGGAAGAGCTGGACTGATAGAAAAATGAGGAGTTCAGTTGTGGACATGTTAGTTTGAGGATACAGTGGAGGGGGTGATATCCAGTAGGAAGTTGTATATCCCACTCTAGAATTTAGGGGGCAGATTTAATCTGCAGGTAAAGCTACAAGAATGCATGGGATTGATGGTAGAGAACTACAGAGTGAGAATGAGGAGGGACAATGAGCAATGACAGAACCCTTGGCAATAAGCCATTTTCTTAATGAATGAATGAACACCAATAATAAGGGCAAGACTCAAGGGATGGTAGGGCCTATAAGATTCACCTAGGCTGAATTAGCCTTTCTACCTGGAGGTACTGAGATGATCTCTGATAGCAGGAGCAGGCAGAGGGTAAAAAGGGCTAGGAAAGTACAGTAGGGTACTACTGTCAACAAATGAATGGATAAACAAAATGTGTTATAAACATGCAATGGAATATTACTTGGACATAAAAAAAATAAAGTTCTGATACATGATACAACATGGATTAACCTTGAAGACATCATTAGTGGAATAAGCCAGACACAAAGGACAAATATTGTGTGATGAAATATCTATAATAAGCAAAGTCATGGAGACAGAAAGACTAGAGGTTACCAGAGGTGGGGGTAGAAAGAATGGGAAGTTGCTGCTTAATAGGCATGGAGAGTCTGTTTGGGGTCATGAAACAGCCTCGGTAATGGATGGTGGTGATGGTGGCACAATGTTGTGAATGTAATTAATACTACAAAAGTAAATACTTTACAAATGGTTAAAATGGGAAATTTTTGTGATATATATATATATATGTATATATATATATATATATATATACATATATATATATACATAGCCATAATTAAAGAAGAAGGAGAGAGAATAGGAAAAAGAAGAAATAATACTAGTTACAGAGGAAGAGGAGGACCAGAAGAGAATAGTGCTGAAGGAGAGGGAGGAGAAGAAAGAGGTGAACAGTTTCTGGTAACATAGAAAGAACTAGTAATATGAAGACTGAAAACGGTCCTCTAGTTTAGCTAATAGTGAATTTAGTCAGAGTGAATTTAGTGCAGAGACGAGGGCAGACGAAAACCATGGAGAAATGTAGCCTCCATCAAGGAACGGAAATGACCAGAAGGTGAGCAGGTGACATCAGTGTAGACAGAGTCGGGTGGAGAGTAGCCAGAAAGTACAACCCTAAGTGAAGGAAAGGACTTTACTAGAAGACAGAAAGTAATGATTTAGAAGTACGGGTCTACAATCCCTTACCCAAAACCCTTGGGCCAGAAGTGTTTCAGGATTCAGAATTTTTCAGATTTTAAGAAGTTAATATGGAATACATACAGATAAAATGTAATACCTGGGAAGCACTCCATAATCAAACTCATTACTCTTTCTGCAGAGAAATGTATGGATATTGACAGCAAGTTGGGTAAGTCAATGTAGGTCTGTTTAGTCACCAAATGAGATACCAAAAGCTTTCAGTTCTCGACGCATTCCTTTATTTCAGAATCACAGGTAAGGAGCTGTGGGCTTGTGGCAGAGAAACGCTGAGAGCAGATCTACATCCGGTGGCTGCTGAGAGTATATGGGGGGCGGGGGGAGGGGGAGAGTCCAAGAGGACAAACCATAACATGCTGGGAAGGGTGGACATGAAAAAAGGATGATGGGGGGGAGGGTGGGAAGCACAGGATAGTATGAAGAAGAAAGGATCTGAGTCGAGGCTTTGCATTTGGGGCCATGGCCAAAGGCCAAGCATGTGGTGCATGGTTGAATTGACTGTCTCAAAAGTCTGGACTTGAACAAGTTGAATCCCAATAGGCATCAGAAGAATAATTAAAACACTGCATCTTTCTTCACTTTCCAAACAGAAAACTGCTGAGAGGCCTTTCTGGACTCTTTTGAAGAGAAGTCTTGCCCAAGTGGCTAAGGGTTGGAGAAGACTTTCCAAATGCTCCCTTTCTGAGGAATCACAGCTTCTGGGGTTGGCCAGAGGGGTTAAGGCTTCCTGTTCACAGTGCGGGGCCTTTGTCTGCATGCAGGAGGAAAGGAAAGACTGTACCCCGCATGCATCATCCAGGGCTCATGACCCTGAAATGTAGGCGTGTGCATCTTAGAGATCTGCTATCCCTTTCCCGGGGGCCTCTAGAAAAAGGATTACCGGAGAGTTTCCTGCCTTCCTCCCTAATGAAGGTTACTTCTGAGAACCAGGAGTTAATGCTTTTAACATACTTGGCACATCAGAGATAAAACGCATGTCTTAATGCAAACATGTAATTATGCATGCCTGTGGAATGCCTTTCTTGTACCACGCACTCTAGGTTTAACAGCAGGTGCAGAGACTACATTTGGCTCGGTCTAAAACCACTGAATAAACTTCCATCATGCTTGAAAGACTATTCAGCCTCAGCCAAAGTTTGTCCTGAAAAACTCACATGCAACGAACTCCAGTGACGATAAGTCCCTGGACGTGGAGGCAAAGATGGGAGAGGAGGCCGGAGAACCTGGACGCCAGAGGATGCGTGAGTGTTCAAAGGCAGATCCAGACCCCAGGTACTGCACCGTGCACTTCAGCAGAGTGGGCAGAGATTACCAAAACATCAAGCTAAACCAATCAGCTCCCTTTCAAAAAAGTCACCGGTGGAATGAGGGGAGCACCAGGCCCCCGGCAAGGTCCAGTCAGGATAGGGCTGGCCAGCGGGCCCCTGGGAAGGCAGCGGGTTTCGGAACACCTGAGAGCAGGCGTGGGAGCTGGGGTGGGAGCAGCCCCAGCATGTCATCAAGGGCTTCAGCCAAGTTAATGAGAACCAGAGCTCCAGACCAAAATGCTTATTTTGAAAATACCTGTTTTTCAAAGATTTTGCATTTTAAATTAAACCATATGAGTAATTGTATCCTAGCTTCATTGTCCAATCTGAAAAGAAAATCTTGTCCCCTAACTCGGGGGAAAATATTATGATTTTGCGAAAGGAACGAACCTAGTGGGGAGGGGGTTTGAGAGTAGGAGTCCTGGGCTGCCCGAGCCCAAGATATAGCCAGAGGCCAGGGACATGACCAAGCAGCAAGGAAGGCCCCAGGCCCAGGCCCCAGGGAACAGTCTCCAGGTTACTTCTGCTCCCTCCCTCGGAAAACACAGGTTCACCTTGCAGGCTGATCCTCCATCTGTGTTGCTTTCATAAAAGGTGCGAATTAGTCATTAGCTTGTGTGGCTGAGGCTTTTGAAACTCATGCAGTGAACAGAATTGGATGAAGCCAAGGTACCATTTGACTGTCTTTGAGTGGGATGAATTTGTGTTGGAGTAAAGGAGGCAATTTGTTCTTTCTTTCTTTCTATTTTTTCCCTCTTTTTAAAATTGTGTTTTGTTTATTTGGTGGGTTGGTTGCTCCCGTTTTATTCTAGGAGACACCTAACCTCTCCTGTTTATATTTCCAGGAGTTGTGTATAGTTCTAAGCAATTATCTCCAGAAAAACTGGATAATGTTTAATGGATGATAGGCCCTCAGACAAATTCCCACAGACTTAATTCTATTCTTTACCTTGGCAACATTGTACCAAAAACTGTTTCATTCTAGAATAAATATTTTCTTGTCTTTGGAATCAATTAAGGAGACTTCAGTAAAACATGTTGCTATTTCTGAGAGAGGCATTCATCCCCCATTAAACCCTTAAGGTGACAATGGGAGGATGCAAAGAGAGCACATGAGGAAACAGATGAGAAGAGGGTTCCAGCAGTCATGAGTTTCAAATACTCATTCCATCACTGGAGCTTGTGTAAGGCCATGTACCAGCCTTGTGGACAGAAGTTCATATGTACAGAGCTTTATTGGTACCAGGCAGTGTCCTCATGCAGAATCTTATTTAATTTTCATACGTAAAAAAACATTTTATTTATGAGGAATCTGAGGTACCAAGAGGTTAGATTGACTTGACCAATGACTCAGAGCTAGAAAGTGCCAGAACCAGAACTCAAACCAAGGTCTGTCAAACTCTAAAACTCCTTCTCTTACCTACTATAAGACTCAGATACTTCATTTGTAAGAATTAAGTAAGCATTATGACAAACTAGGCCCCAGGAATTTAGCATTAATTAGATGGCTGGAGTTAACTGAATTCCACCCATCTGTGGTATGATGGAAAAAGCAGGGCATCTGCTTCTACATTCAGACTCTTCTCTTACCAGTGGTATGACCTTAGGGCAATCATTTAACCTCTCTGAGTTTTAGTTTCCTCAACTGAAAAATGAACCGAATAATTATACCTACCACTTAGTGCTGTTGCCAAGGTTATAGGAGAAAATGAATGTGGAAGCATCTCCCACACAGAATCTCAGTAAATGTTCATTGGTTGGGTAAGTAAATTACTCAAAAAAGCAATAAACATAGCATCTAAGTGCTTGGCCTCTGACCCATCCTACCCAGACTCAACTCCCAGCTCTACCACTTAGCACCACCTTGAGCAAGTCACTTTAGTTCCTGGCAAAGGGGGGATAATAACAAGGTGGTTGAGATAATGCAGGCAAGGTCTTAGAACAGTAGCTGTCATATAGTAAGCATTATACAAATGTGTGCTACTATGAGAATTATTATTTGTATGAGTGAAGATAGATTCCACACTAAGTCATTTTACTATCACATGCTTGGAGGAAAGGGAAAGGCACAGAATTACTAGAGAAAATAAATAAGAATTTTAATCTATAGATTTTACTAAATGGCCCAAGCTAAAAATACTTGGTAGAGGAAATATAAATATACAGTTATGACTCAGGGGGTGACAATTGTGAATCATTAATTAAACAGATCAAAGACATTGATTTGATATTTCTACAACATTTATTGGGCACATATTGGGTTCCAGATGCTATGCTTGGACTGAGAATGCAAAGATGAATGAGGCAGAGACTTACTTTGAGAAACAAGCATGAAAACAAATAATACTAACACAGGTACTAAAAGCTACATAGATGTTAGGAGTAGTGCTAAGGACACAGGACAGCAAATGATTTTATATTAATGGTATAACCACACGTGTAGGTCACCTTCTTACTATAAGATGCAAAGCAAGAATTTCTGAGATCATTTTTGGTGAGTGAGGCACCAACTCCCATGTGAGTTATTCCCAACCATATAATATCCTAAACAATTATATACCAATTCTTTTTGGGGTGTTGGGGGGTGGAGTCCAAGCCAGAGGTCCAGGAGTTTCAAGCTGTGATGTCATGCACATGGGCTTGGGGTGGGCAAGGAAAGAGAGAAGAGAGAACTCCAGTTTTGGAAATAGAGATTCTTTCAGGGCTAATAGAAAGAAAGAGTTGGTCATAGCAGCCGATGTAGGAATTCTGGCAAAGTGGAGGTAGGAGTAGGGTGGTGATGGTAATCAAATGTCTAAGAAATGATAACTCCAATTGTAAAGGTTTCAAACCATCACCACTAGAAGTATACAAACCACATATTCCAGCTAGGGGTTTGCAAAATATGACTTGGGTAACATCAGAGTTATGTATGACACATACTCTAACAAATGAGGCCCAAGGAGAAGAGTCAAGGCTGAACTGGACCAATGTCTGGAGGAAAGCAGCCATGGACTATTGTGTTTAGTCCAAAGCCAGAAAAGGCAGCACCCAGCAGAGGCAGCAGCAGAGGATCCATCCAAGTTGCTAGGAACCAGCTGGGGAAAGCCAGAGCCCACAGGGCCTTTAGCTTCAGGCAGGACAGCACCTGGTACAGGACAGTTTAGAATACCTTTAACTGAGCAATTGGCTTGATGGTGACCTCTATGTTTATTGCTTATGCTGCATATGGGACAGGCTTCCTAGGACAAATTTCCCAGAGGCATGGCCCAAAACCACTAAATATGAGGTCAAAATGACCAATCCAGGACAACTGCAAGGGCTAGTCCACTTAGGAGAAAATTGCGGGCTGGCCAGCCCGGCACAGGAAGAATCAGAAGGGAAAGGCCTGCAAAGACCCTTAGGTCTAAGCCTCCAGGGCCATTCCTTGGTGTTCCCAAGGAGATCTCTTTGCCCTCTGCTCAGCATTCATGGATTTCTGCCCCTGATGAGTTGCCGGGTGCGCCCCTTTCTCCCCATATAAAACCATAAGTGGGAACAATGGCATGTTCTTTTATGTCTCTCAGATCACTTGTGTAGAAAGATACCATGATAGAGGTGGAAGAGGGTGTGGAATTCAGCCCTGGTGATACTGCCTGCTAGGGGCACAAGCTAGCACAGTGGTTGAAACTGCAGTTCCTGGAGCTGGGCTATCTGTTCAAACCCTGCCTCTTCTTAGTAGCTCTATGAGCTTGGGCATATTGTTATTATCCATGGCTTAATGAACCAATACATGTTAATTTGCCTCTCTAAACTTCAGTTTTCTCACCCAAGAAAACAAGGACATAAGATCCAATCTCATAGGACTGGATGTGAGATGAAATTAGATCATAGAAGTCATAAAATACATGAATGGAAAACACAGTCCAAATGTGTGAGTTTGCTGTTATCATCGCACATGGTAGGCACTGGAATCCATGATTGCTGAAATATGGAAAAAAACAGCCATGGAGAGATTGGGCCAGACCCCCTCAAAATTCGCAATCCTGTAGTCTTGAACAGGAAAGTTATTTGTAATGATGCACGCCAGACAAGTGTTCCTCATTAGCTATGCCTGGGCCCTGGCAATCAGCACTGCCATGTGGTAAGATCCAGGGAAGTGACAAGCTCTGCCAAGTGCGGCTCAGAGGCCATGCCTCACATGTGCCTGCAAAATGACTGCCCAAAGGCCTCCTGCACTGTGCCCCCATGTCATCACGGTCACCTTACCTGAGGCCCACGCTTTCCTTCCAGCATGCACCCATTCCCATTCCCTGCTGGCATGGAAGCACAGAGTTCACTTTTCATATCCCTCTTTTCATCCTCCTAGATTCACCCCAATGGGTGTGTGTTGGGGCGGGGGGGGGCGGGTAGTTTCCACCTGACTGCCCCACACAGCATCGCTAGGAGGGCTCTGGAGGAATGCGCTGAGCTTGCCAGTTCCAGGGCAGAACTGAAGCCAGTACATCCTGTCATGCGAGGGAGCTCAGTGCTCCATCATCACTACCTCGGAGACACAGAGTGGCCCCGACAAGAGCCTGCACCTTCCCCAGAGCCAGGGAGGCAGCCAGGAAACCACAGGGCGATGTAGGCACTCCTGGAAATGCTGGGCCACCAGCACCAGAACCCTAGAAAACCTTTCCCAGGTGGGCACTTGGCAAATGAGAGGGAAGAGAGGGAACTGGCAGAAAAATAACATGTCCTGAAGCTGCTCGTTCCACCTAAAACTTAAGAATGACTTGATTAACTCAAATCCTAGAGATTTGTGAGGAGCTAAAATAAAATTAAAAATTAAAATTAAAGAGTAATAATACATTGGAAAGCATCACTTTTCTAGGTCTGGGGAGCCTAGATATTTTTGTAAAGATTTTGAGCAAGACCTGGCCTCTTTGCCTCCTCCTTGGCACAATGGGGATTAAAATACTATCTGCATGGTGGCTGTAAAGATAGTGTATAAAAGGAGCCTGGTATTTGGGAAGTTTGATTATTGATAAGTCAAGAAGAAGCTTCACCCAGTTTATAGTGGATCTTGATTTCTTTTTCTTAGATGTGAGGCTGCTTCATCTAATTACCCCCCAAGAAGGTCAGCCGAAGCATCTGCCCTGTCCTGCACAGCTGTGCGGGGACTTCTGGAGCACTCTCCACACCATTCTGTGGCCCGGGAATAAAATAAACTTTAAATTGGATACAGCTTTAACAAAAAGCGATGCTGGCAACAGCTCTTCTTTTAAGGCCTCTGTTTACTGTAGAGTGTTTTAAGCATGACATTTTAATTTCCAATTTTTTTAAATATGTATGTTGTGAGAAATAAACAGAGATGACTTAACTGGCAATTGAACCGGGGTCCGCTGGCCCTTGGCCCACACTTCTACCCAGGGACCAACTGTCTGCTGAAGTATAAATCCATCTACCCAAGCTGCCGTATGACCAGTGTGAGTTGTGTTTATGTTCCTCTTAAAAATGCATGTACTTCTTGGCCAGAGGGCCCATGGACCAGAGTATTAATCTGTTAGACCTTCTGCTCCAAGGAAGCCTAATTCAATTCCTGGCATAGCTACTTAAAGCCAGATTGTGGTTGCACATATTTTCCCAAAAGTTCTCTGCATTTTCCTACTCCAGATCCAGGACCTTCGTGCTTCCCCTTGACCTGGCAGGACCAGTTTACAAATCAACAGCTTTGGGTTCCTTAAACCACTTGCCATGGCCATGATTGGGAAAGGAATGATGAAGACTGGCAGAAGCTAACCATGGGGAGAAATAAGGATTAGGGTGGAAGAGGGGAAAGGAGGGATGTCCCTGTTTCTGTTATTTTAGAAACACTGGAATTGAAGTGAAGAGACTTGGGATTTTGCTCTTAACTCTGCTGCTAACGACCTGTATAATCTATGGCAACTCAGTTCCATTCATTTCAACAAATAGTGAGTAAATGAATGAACGAATAAATTCATCAGGCATGTTCTATAAGCAAACACTGTTCTAGGCACTGGGAGTCCAAAGATGCCTAAAACACAATACCTACTCTTGGGTAGTTTACAAATGAGAGGCAGACACGATTTGCAACTGTGGAAACAATAAAATATCCTAAGTGAAAAGGAAGAAATATACCCAGGGGGCTAAGTAAGGGAGAGACAAATCCAAACCGGGAGGTGCAAGGAAGACTTCCTTGAGGTGAAGTTACTTGTGCTTATTTTAAAACATGAGCAAGAATTAACTGGGGAATCAAGTTAATAAGGTGGGACAAAGCACTGGGCAGTTCATAAAACTGTCACATAGGCTGAAGAACCATAGTAGACGTGTGTCACTCTTTTGGATGCTCAGCATCTGAACTTTCTTCCTTTGGGGAATTTCCCTCTTTTTGAAGCGTGGTGGGATTGCCCCCATAGAAGGTGAACAGTCCAGATAATTTCTTTTCTGCATCTCCTGTGTAATTAGAGGGCAATCATGAGACCAATGCTTGGATAATCAGATACATGTGCCAAACATTAAATTAGGAGCTAATGACACCAGAAAATCAGTTCTGGCGATGTAAGCAGCCATACTTACATCCACTTTCCAAAGACAGCGGTGCCAAAGGAGCCAGAGGCTGCCTCCCGCATCCAGCACAGGGCGCAAGCAGTGCAGGCTGCCATGTCAGAGGCTGCAGCAGTGCAACCATCACATACCAGTTCTGAAGCATGATTTAAGATGTGGTTTCAACTGCTAGTCTCTGAACCTAGTTCTTCAACCTATGTGGCCTCTCTGTGAGCTGCCCGCTGTCCTTTCAGTACATTTGTTTTCTGCATAAATCAGCCAGGATTAGTTTCATTTGGTTGCAACCCAAACACCTGACTGCTATAGGAAGAACTTGGGCAAAACTTCACAGGTCACAGGTGAGTAGCGGTTTGGTGGTGGTGGGTGTCTGGTAGGGGCACAGCAAGCAGTTCAGTATTAAAAGAACATAAAGAGTGAGATGAAAAGGGATGGAAGATGAGAAACAGAGAGCGGTCAAGTCAGAACAACTGTTGCACCAAGCTAAGTAACTTGGAATTCACCCTAAGGTATTAAGCAGAGGAGTGGCACTGGCCACATACATGTTTCAGATTGATTAATTCCAGTGGGAAGGGTCAGTGCAAAGTGGGTGAGGCTAGATAAGGAGACACTGGGCAGGAGACTATTACAGTAGGGTCCAGAGAACCAGTGATGAGGGCTGAACTAGGGTGGAGGCTGCAGAGAGAAAGGGGCTGTGGTAGCCCGAAAAATATTTAGGCAATAAAACAGGCGATGCTGATTTTCACATTGAGGCAGGAGAAGTGGCTTTACCATTTCTGGGCTCACTTTCTTCATCTTTTAATTAGGAGTGAGGTCTATGTAACCAGCCAGGTATTTTGTAAACACTTCCCTGCTCACCCCCATCTCAGAGCCACGACTGGTGCACCTACCTCATAGCTGCAAAGCCCTTGAACTTACAATTCCCTCAATGGGTGTGAAAACCCTGCAGTTCCCTCCCCACACCCCAGTCTCAGAATGGCAGGTGCCTTGTCTTCCTTCTCAGCCTTCAGGTGTCCACTCAAATACTTTCTTAGAGAGGCCTTTCCTGACTACCCTTTCCAAAACACCTGCACCCCCCCACACACACCTCATTTTCTTCACCGCACTTACCACCATCTGAAATTATGTACTCCTCTGCTGGTTTGTGGCCAGCTTCCTTCGGTGGAATACAAGTTTCATGAGGGCAAGGAGTTTGTCTAGTTCACCACTACTGGCTGTGGGATGTACGGGAAACCATTTAATCGATCTGAGTCCCAGTTTTCTCCTCTGTAGAATATGATTAACAGTATCCTTCCTCCTTGTCACATATGGTCATGGTGAGGTTCAAAGTATATGAAAGCATCATTCAAAGGAGAGGCCAGCCATGCATTACATCAGGGGCAGAATCTTGAACTAAATGTAATAAAAGTTTGTTAATGTTTATTTGTTTGATTGATTGACTTTAAGGTTGCTAGAAGTAAAAAGGTTGTTTTGCCATATATTAGAACCAGCTTTGAAATACAAAATAAAAGAGGGTGACAAATATACTCTTCACTGGGTGGAGATTTGTGTTAGTTGGGTGTGCATTTGACTGCAAATAATTAAAAATCCCAATCCAGTCACTTAAACAAAAAGAGGATTATTTATCTCACATAATAAGAGACCCAGGGGAAAGCCACCCAGGTCTGATAAGGGCCCTCTCAGTACCATCAGAGACCACAAGTTTTTTCCATCTTCTCTTTTCACCATCCTTAATAGGCAGACTTATATCCTCATAAGGGTGTCACAACATCACAGAAAGGCTGCTGTAGATGTAGACCTCACATGAGAGTTCCATGCAGGAAAAGGAAAAAAACGAGTAAGCATGAAGGGGTGAGACCTGTATCAGAAAAGCATTCCCAGAAATCTTCAGCTTATGTTGTATGGGACAAAACTGTATCATACAAGTCACCCTTAGCTACAAGACAGTCTGGGAAGATGATATTGCCACTTCCCATCCCCACCCCTCAAAAGAATCAGGTTCCTATTAATCAAGTAAGAAAGGGGAATATACATTTGCAGGAAAGCAGTGTCTGCTAGGGGACTCCTCTAGGAAGCAACTTATTTGCCATTATTATAAAAAACTAAATAATTAAGTATACAATGCAATATCCAGACTGAAATATGACTTAAACCACTAGTAGTTGTCTGTGTGAGTCCTAGAATGATATTTATTTATTTATTTATTTGGGGGGGGGGAGGATATATAACTTCTTTTTTAAAAATTTGTGAAGATACTTAGATTACATAAATATAAATAATATATATGGTGTGATAGTTAGGCAAATGTGTCAACTCGGCCAGGTAATTGTGTCCAGGTGTTTGGTCCAGCAAACACTGGGCTAATTGTAATACAAGAGCATTTATGGACTTCGATCACCAGTGAGTTTACTGTGTGGATGGCTGATTACATCTATATCAATCAGGGAGATTGCATCATCAATGAGTAACGCCTTTATCCAATCAGTTGAATGCCTTAAAAGGGGAAGTGATTTCAACATTCAGAGAGAATTTCCCAGCTCGTCGTTGGACAGCCAACTTCTCCCAGAAACTCATCAAGGACCTTTCATCGGACTTTCGTTGGAGCCCCTGGTTTGCAGCCTGTCTGTGGAACCTGGACTTGTACATCCCCACGATTGTGTGAGAGACTCTTATAAAATCTCATATTATTGACAGGTATCTCCTGTTGATTCTGTGTCCCGAGAGAACCCTGACTAATACATATGGATACTCATCTGCCCCACTCCCTACACCTCCCACACCACCCCACATAAACAACATTCTTCATTAGTGTGGCACATTCATTGCAATTGATAAACACATCCTGGGGCATTTCCACTGAGCATGGACCATAGTTCACATTGTAGTTTACACTCTCTCCCACACAGTTCTGCAGGTTATGGGAAGATATAAAATGGCCTATATCTGTCATTGCAATGTCATTCAGGATGATTCCCAAGTTCCAAAAAAACCCCCGTATTACACCTGTTTTCCCTCTCCCTGACCCCAGAGCCTCCAGTGGCCACTGCATCAACATCAATGTTGTAATTTCTTCCATTGCTAGAATCACAATAAGTCTATAGTAGAATACCAGTAAGTACCAGAACTCTAGTCCATAGTTCATTCCCCAATCCTGAGGATTCTGGGATAGTGATGTCCACTCCACCTCTAATTAAGAGAGGGCTTCAATCCCACACAGCTGATGCATGGGACTCTCTTGCTTGCAGTTGCTAGCTCTCTCATTTCTTTGGTATGGTGGTTGTCAATCCTCACCTCCTTGTTAGTTGTCCTGGGTGAGTCCAATGCACTGGAGAGTAGGTGTTGCAACTCCACTGAGGTTCCGGGCCCAGCTGGCACACGGACAGCCCAAAGATTCCAGTCTCTTGGATGTACACCTACAAACTCCAGCACCAAGTATAGGTTTAAATAGAAGGGACAGATGAGCCATGTGTAGGGAAACCATAATTGAGTCCAACTTTGTCACTCTCAGGAGCACAAACTCCAAAGTAGGGCCCATTGGCAAGGCACCAAACTCCAGAGCTATCTGCCCTGACCATAGAACCTGGGTGTCTCCAGAGCCCTCAGGAGCCCCACTATTTGGAGTAGTATCCACTTTGGCAGTCTATGAGATCCTGCTGAGATGTGCATAAGCGTTACCTCTGGGATGACCTCCCTACTCACTTTGAAGTCTCTTAGCCATATAAACTCATTTGTCTTTACCTTTTCCTTCTTTTGTTCGAGGTCTTTTTCCAGTTGCATTGCTAGTTGGTGCTTTGGTAGTAATCCCTCGGTGCCAGGCTCATCCCTGGGAGTCATGTCCCATGCTGGGGGGAAGGAAATGCATTTATATGCTGAGTTTGGCTTGAGGAGACGCCACATTTGAGCCACAAGGAGGCTCTCAGGACGCAACTCTTTGGCACCCCACACTATACTAGGCTAAGTTTCAATTTTAAGAGCAAAGGCTCACAAGCATAGTCATCAATATCAGGGGCCCATCAATGGACCATCCTTCTTCACCAGTCATTGCCCCTGCACTTGGGGGACTGTTGCTGCTTCATTAGAGAATGTGGCAGAGCTCTCCAGGATGGGAATTCAATATTCTTTTGGTTATTGTCTGAATCTCCACCCACTGTGACAATGCCCCATGAATATTTGAACACATTTATATACCTTATATGTATGCCCAGGTGAAATTCCTCCCATGCATCCCCCATCACTGACACCCCACACCAATGATCCCCCCCCCCGCCCCAGTTGTAACCCTTCTGTGATCCAAAGCTTCTTCA